>CAUYQG010258134.1:0-12052 GCA_963574415.1 Tarsius wallacei
TGCGCGCCTGTAGTTCCAGCTACTTGGAAGGCTGAGGCGGAAGGATCGCCGGAGCCCAGCAGGTCGAGGCTGCGGTGGCCGGGAGCGGCCACTGCACTCCAGTCTGGGCGACAGAGTGAGACTCCAACTCAAAAAAATAAAATAAATAAAACTGAATAAAATAAATAAAAATAAGTTAAAGCAACATATCCATCACCTGACACAGACATCCTTTTAAAAACACACACACGCGCATTTTCCTTAATAACCCTTTACTCTGGCCTCTTTACTAATAAGACAAGCAAATCCTGAAGTGATTTTAGCCAGTTGGAATCACTAGCTTAGGGTGGCATAAAATCTTCTCGTTTATGACCTCTTGAAAGGGAATACATCTAACTGTTAGTCTTGATTTGGGGAGATGGAGTTTGGTGGCTAGACTTTCAGGAAGTTCATAGGTTCAGACAACTCAAGCGGGTCTTTGAAAAATGCGCCAAATGACTGAGGTCCAGGGCTGTATGGAAACAATGAATGTGCTAACAACAAATCCCTCTTGTCTCTCATGAATGCAGGCCCCCACTCCCACCCCAGGACTTCTCGTGGGCCATATTGCCAACTTGAGTTGGATTACTAGATGGTTGTTACCAGCTTGTGATAAAAAGGCATTTCTCCCAATAAGTCTGTTTTTCACGTAGTTTTTCAATAAAAGACACGTGCACAGAAAAGAAAACCCTTTTCCCCCCACTCTGTGAAAATGACCACAAACCATATTCTTCACCCCCGAACACTCCACACTCGTCACTATCAAAGGCTTAGGTAACAAAATAACCCCAACTTCAAAACCATTTTATTCTTCTCTATGTTTCGCCCTTGATGGTTGGTTCTCAGGAGCAAAAAACTCTCTGGAGTTTTAAACTTGCAGCATTAAAGTAACCTTAGCAAGGAACAGAATAAGGAAAATTGTTTATGCTAGTATAATTCTTACTGATGTGTTCATTCAGTAAATACCCACCCAGCTGCTGCTGCTCACATGTGAGTGGGAGGCACTGTGGATGCAAGGAAATGTGGTTCCTGTCCTCAGAGGGGTCACAGTCCACCCTGAGACAGATAGGATGTTACTATTCTGTCCATTTTAGGCGATGGAGGTTAAGGGGCTTGCCTAAAGTCACAAAGTGACAGCTAGAAAGAACCAGAGCTGGAATTAAAATTAAGGTCTTTCTTCAGTAAATACTGTATTTCATTCTTAAGACTGCCTCTCTCTACTCTCCAGATGGAGGGACTTTCTCTGACTCTTGCTGTTAGAGACAAGAGACTATGCTTCCCTTATGCAGTCAGCAGTAGAAACTTGGCGGGAACTTAATAGGGATTCAGGACAACTAAGGTTTCTTCTGCAAAAGACATTTGCCACATTTATGCCTTGAATTTATCTCAGAAGCATTTAACCTATGTGTAAAGTGCTATGAATTTCTTTCAAGTTTTTGGGGGGGGGTTGTTTTGAGATGGGATCTCACTCTGTGTCGCCCAGGCTGGAGTGCAATTGCGTGATCACGGCTCACCGCAGCCTCGACCTACTGGGCTCAGGCAATCCTCCCATCTCAGCCTCCTGAGTAGCTGAGATGGGAAAATGCAAAAAATAAAAATAAAAATAAATAACACGAGGCTGATTTTTTCATTTTTTGTAGAGATGGCGTCTCCCTATGTTGCCCAGGCTGGTCTTGAACTCCTGGGCTCACGCAATCCTTCCACCTCGTCCTCCCAAAGTGCTAAGATTACAGGCATGAACCACCGCACCCAGCCTCTTTCAAGTTTTTGTACGGTGCAAACTGGAGGAAAACATTTTTAAATGGTGTTTCTGCCTTACCTATGTATGATAGGCAGTGCATATTATCTGACTTTCAAACATCTCTTTCATGTGACTTTCAAATATTTACTCTCACCAGAGTAAATATGATAGTCACTGTCATATGCTCAAAAATTATTTCATTTATTTTTAAAAGGCTTAGTAAAGCGGCTCGCTCTTTTATCAGCACACAAAATGATTGGCCAAGGAAAAATTCTTGCCTAATCAGGGGGTAAAGGAAGCATCTCATTAATTCGAGGAAGACATTATGCCTATTAAGGCACAATCTTAATTGCACTGCAAAGAAAATAAAGATAGTGGTATAAGAACAGGGAAAAAAAACCTCCGTGTTCTATAAACCAATCAGTCACAGAGGCACACAAAGAAGAGTTTTTTTATCCTTTTTTTTTTCGAATCAGGCCTTCCAGAAGAGAAGTAAGAACTCTAAAGGTACAATCATTGTCTTCACAAGTCAGGAACTTCCAAACATGCTCAGCCTACGCAATGGCTTTAGTTGGAATTCCTTTCTTTTGAAAAAGGACACACTCATCGATGTTGCTTTCAAGGCATCCTAACGCCTCTATTTTCTCTAACACCTGTAAGTGTGGGACATACTTTTAATTGCTTTGTGTGTCCTTCTGATTCTTGCCGCTGGGACTTTTTCTGGTTCATCGTGTCTCTCATTTCGTTGTATCTCTCTGATACAGATAAAAACAAAAGAATCCAGGCAGTGCAGGAAGAGAGCTATCTACAGACCTTTGGAACATCTTGATATTGTGTTGAGATAGCTCCTGCCGCTGGAGCCAGGTCTAGATACAAACAGGGGAGCCAGTTCCTGAGAGCACTGATCCTTAGAGGACCGATAGAGCATTGGAATGGACAAGGAGAGTGGAGACAGCCAGCTGCAGTGGACTGGTGACTGCCTCATGGAGAGGAGATAGAGGGAACGTTAAACACCATTCAGTGCAGCAGTCACCAGCCACATGTGGCTATTTGGAAGGTTTGAAATGTGGTTCATCCAAAGAGTGGGCTGGATACCGTGGCTCACGCATGTAATCCCAGTGCTTTGGGAGGCCATAGTGGGAGGGTCACTTGAGGTCAGGAGTTCCAGACCAGCCTGGGCAACACAGTGAGACATCATTGCTACCAAAAAAACCAAAAAATTAGCTGGGCGTTGTGTCACTCACCTGTAGTCCCAGCTACTCGGGAGGCTGAGGCGGGAGGATCTCTTCAGCCCAGGAGTTCAAGGTTGCAGTGGGCTATGATCACGCCACAGCACTCCAGACTGCACAACAGAGCAAGATCCCGTTTCAAAATAAAAAGCAAAACAAACAAAACACCCACAAAGCATGACGTCCTATAAGTGCAAAAGGTACACAAGATTTTCTATTCAAAAAGAGAATGTAAATATCTCTTTAATAGGTTTTATATTGATTACGTGTTAAAATGATATGTTAGTTATGTTGTGCTAAATAAAATACATTATTAAAATTAGTTGTTCATTTTTGTGGTGTGACTATTAAAAGAATTGAAATTATATAGATGACTGAAATTATATTGGACTGTGTTGCTACAGAGTGTCTAACTTAACTTGTCCTTACTCATCTGAAAAAAATGCATATATGAGGAGCAGAAAAGAGACACATTTCTCTGAAAAATTCTATCTTGACTGAGATTCCAAAGCGTAAATAGTAAAGACAAAGGTTGGACAAAGGAGCCTTACGTTCATACTCATTCAATGTTTTTCTTCCTCCTGAATGTTCTAAATGGTTTTCCATACTGTAACCTGAATAAAATCAGAAAGAACCTCCAAATCAAAATGAGTTCAACTTTATAGAACTTCTGGTTTACCTTCTCAGACCGAGGACATTCCAACAACGATCTCAACTTGAAGGTGAAGAACCAACCTAAAGCAAACCATTAAAGATTGAAAACGCCATGTTTAGATCAGAGGGTAGCCCTATTCCCTATGCGGCCATAGTAATTTTATTCTCGGGTCATGTGAAAAAAATGACAGAATAGTAATTCTCAAAGCATTTTAATCCTGTTGAGATAGTTTGGGGGAGAAGCTTCTCACACTTGGATGCCATATGGAAGAACATCAATGCAATTTCACTAGTAATTACTCTAAAATAGCTTTGGCTCTAATTAGTGACACTTGAAGTGATCATCATAGTAATTTGTAGTTATCAAATTTCCATCAAAGAATAAGACAGATGCAGAAATTTAAAAATTGGAAGGGGCATCAGTAGCGTCATTTGTTTGATTACAAGTCACACCAAAAAATCAAATATTTAAAAATTAGGGGCTTTCGATTTTCTACTCATAACCAGAAAACGACACGTCAACCATCCACAGCTGGTTCTGCTGCTCTGGGCTGCCATTAGAGGTCCAGTCTCTTTATTTTTGTCTGCTAGATAATGTTTAGCTAGTAGACCTCCATCTTCACACCTGCTACCTCATGGTTGCCAGATGACTGTGGAATGCCCAGGTAGTGACAGTCCCTGGGTCAGGAGAGCAAAAGCCTTCCCAGAAACCCCTCAGCTCACGTCTCATTGGCCAGGACTGTGTCACATGACCAAGCCTGAGTCAAAGGAAGCTGAATGAGCAGGTGGTTTTAGCTGGGCTCTTACAAGAAAAGGGGGGTATGCACTTTGGTTAGGCGATAGCAGTCCTGCTACAGAAGTATCTGGGAAGTTTCTTCAATCACCTTCGACGTAATGAACCTCAAACCACTGATAACACTGACAGCACTGGCCTTTGACAAGTATGAAAAAGCTGAAGGAGAAAAGTATGCAAACTCCCAAGAATCCATCAGATTTATAAATCTGGTTAGGGGCAAACAGGACTGAGAACTATTTTCTGTCTAAGCACTTGAGATCAGGTTTTGGTTGACTTTAATGATGGTTTTTGTAAACAATTGGCACAACTAAGTTTGAATAATAATGAACTGATCTAATGATTATTAGAATAATATTGAGCAAATAACATTTGATCATAAAAGAGCATCTATGAGTTTAATGGCCAGGAAGACAACTTGGAAGGCACGAAAGGAAACAATTTGTCGAGTCCTAGTTTTCTGTGGACACTGTCTTCCAAACAGCCTCTCTAACAAATTTAATTATTTTCCCCCAAGGAGTACATAAATAGTCCCTTCCAGTCTGGTAATTAGAGTCAGTTGAATCACTGAGATACCACAATTATTGTGAACGTACCGAGAGGAAATGACATCATCCGGCCGGCCATTCATCCTGGAGCTTTATGGCTGTGTTTTAGGAGACCAGGAATGTGACTAGAGTCATTTCTATTTTTTGATCACCTTACAAATCTTTAAGCAGTGTTTCCAAGTTGAATCTTAACTCACAAGATAATTGTGAAATCAATTTTTTCAATAGGAATGGAATGGAATGATACAACAAAGTAGACCAAGTGGTGTTAAGGGTGGTATTGTTCCAGTAAAATCTCCATTTCAGTTGTATCTGTGTGTGTGTGTGTGTGTGGGCATAGTGTAAAATGAATGCCTCTCTATGGGATGTGGCCACAAAAGTTTGAAAAGTCACTCTGACTTAGCAGTTTCAGAATACCTAAGAGAGCCATTAGCATAGGTCACCCAAAAGAAAACGCAGCACTGAAAACAGCACAAGAATGCGAAACAAGAAATGAGCCCAGGAGAATAAGAGTCAGATGTAGGGTCATACACCTTCCACACCTAGGCGTACATGGCAGGCAGCAGGAATAGGAAGAAAAAGGATGGAACATCTTTATCTTATCATAATTCATCTTAATTCAAGTTGGAGAAGATATGACACTTTAAGATCAAGGGACAAGGACCAAGTGGCCCCCGAGAAGGGACAACACCCATCTGAAAGGACTTTGAAGAAGCAGAAAGGCTGCAATTCTGCCCAGTCTTCTATAAGCAGTGCCACCTACGGAAGAAAACTCAGCAGGTAAACAAGACTGTGCTGGCACATGTCACATGTAATTAGTTGTGTTTAGATCCTAAATGAGCAGTTATCACTCTGTGTTGTTTTTACTCTTTGGTGTTCTAAAGTCATGAGTTGCCACTGTCAGGAACTGTCTATGAAAACGCCCAGTACGATGGACCCGGTTTGTTTTCCGGAATTCGCCCCAGGAATGAATGTCTGGTAAGCAAAGGCACCGTGACCAAGGCCCTGGTACCCATCATTTTACAAACGGCACCCAAGCCAGAAGTGGCCCTGGATTGTGCGTTGTTGCACACGTCATGACGAGTGCTCCAGAAAGGTTGATGGTCCAGGGCCCACACTGAGATTCCGTCAACATCTGTTCAGTGTTTATTTGGTAAGAAGCCGAGCGCTGTGTTCTGTGTCCAAACTCACATGCCCACGTGGCAAATGCAAAACCCCAGAGTTAACCAGACCCGTCCCCTTGAAGGTGGGTTTAGCCACCACCCAAGCCCAGATCCCTGCCTCAAGCAGCTTTGAACCAACACAGCATTCTCCCTAAGATAAATTCGACAAAATGGAGTTCTTCCATCTTATCACACTTCCAGGGAATGTTAACCTCTCTCTCTCTCTCAACATTCCATCACTCAGGTCACTCAGGTAGTAGCCCTCATTCTGGGCTTGGTGTAAAACAAGAAAGTCATAGATCATCAATGGTCCATAGTAACCCTTCTTGCCGTCATCACCAAGACGATGAGGTCATGCCACTCTCCCCCCTTTCACAGATTCTGCCCTGCTTGGATTTCTCCTTCCTCGATAACTTCTTGGCTGCATAAAAAAGTCTGTGACACAAAAAGGCAAGCTATAATTTGTGCAATTTCTAAAGGATGTCCTTAGCTGTTCCCTTCCTTGAGAAGGCTGTGTTTCCTGAGATAAAACAAAATCCTCTAAAAATCTAAGAACACCTAGTACTCCTTGGGTAAACACCTAAATGAATTTTGAGAAACAAACAGTCCTAATGCTGAGAAGGATCCTTGCCGGGTTTTAGGCGAGAGTCAATTCGTCTGCTCCTGGGGACAACGATCCTCTGTGCTCTCACCCGCCTGGCTTCCACCACCGCATGCGATCCCCGCCGTCTCTCAGGAACAGCTTGCTCCTCCTCTACTCTGGTTTAATGCTGGTCATGATGCTGATCAGATGCTCCAAGTACCCGCCAGAGGAGCAGACCAGCGACAGTGGGGTCTGTCGCTGAGACGGTTTGAACCGAAGCCTCCTGAGTCAAGAGGCAGGTAGATATGAACCGGGAACAGGGGTGACTCTCTGCGATGAGCTGAAGAACTGTCTGATGGAAGAGAATGAAGGCAACTCCAAGCGACAAACAAAACCAAGCAAGGGAGGGGAGGAGGAAGGGAAGGAGGGAGGGAGGGAGGGAGGAAGGAAGGAAGAAAGGGAGAGCAGACAGGAAGGAAGGAAAGAAGGAAGGGAGGGAGGGAAGAGCAAGCTGATGACCTTATATGAGTCTGAACAAAGTTCTTCCAGAAACCAGACGTCCCAGTATGTGAGCCAGTACATTGCTTTTTATCTTCAATACTTGAATATAAGCCGGGCTCGGTGGCTCAGCCTGTAATCCTGTGCCTTTGGGAGGCTGAGGTGAGTGGATTGCCTGAGCCCGCGGGTTCGAGACCCGCCTGGGCAACTTGGCGAGACCTCATCTCTTCAATAAATCAAAAAATTAGCCGGGCATGGTAGCGCGCGCCTGTAGTTCCAGCTACTCGGAAGGCTGAGGCGGAAGGATCGCCGGAGCCCAGCAGGTTGAGGCTGCGGTGGCCGGGAGCATGCCACTGTCCTCCAGCCTGGACGACAGAGTGAGACTCCAACTCAAAAAAAAATAAAATAAAATGAATATCGGGCTTCCGTCTCTTACTAGCAAATGAGTCTTGCTTGACACTTCATATGAATTTCTTCCCTCTAAGCCTGTATTCTGCTCTCCTCTGTTTTCCTGATTGCATTATGCCTGCCTCTTCTCAGCACTACTCTCGTGGTGGGTGTCTCCCTTTAGACCTTGAGCCTCTACAAAGACTGGATTTCATCTCCTCTTTTTTTTTCCCTTCCAGAGACAAGGTCTTACTCTGCCGCCCAGATTGGAGCGCAGTGGCATAACCATAGCTCACTGTAGACTCCAACAACTGGTTCGGGGATCCTCCCACTTCAGCCTCCTGAGTAAGCTGGGACTACAGGCATACACCACCACTCCTGGCTATTTTTCTTTTTTGTAGAGACAGAGTCTCACTACATTGCCCAGGCTGGTCTCGAACTCCTGGTTCAAGTGATCCTCCCATCTTGGCCTCCCAAAGAAGTGGGATTACAGGCATGAGTCAACATGCTCATTTTTTTTTTTTTTTTTGGAGTTGGCGTCTCACTCTGTCGCCCAGACTGGAGTGCAGTGGCCGCTCCCGGCCACCGCAGCCTCGACCTGCTGGAGAGCCTTCCGCCTCAGCCTTCCAAGTAGCTGGAACTACAGGCGCGCGCTACCACGTCCAGCTAATTTTTTATTTATTGTAGAGATGAGGTCTCGCCAAGTTGCCCAGGCGGGTCTCGAACCCGTGGGCTCAGGCAATCCACTCACCTCAGCCTCCCAAAGCGCTGGGATTACAGGCTGAGCCACCTTTTATATTGCTAGGTCCAAAGCAGTGCCTAGCACATGACAGATATTTGGTAGAAGTCTACCGAATAATGTTTCTTAAATGAATGCCAAAGAAACTGCCTAGTGAACTATAAAAGTTATGGACCTGTTTTACTTCACCTCTGGGGGCCCTGTAAGAATAAGAACATCTCACTTTATGGCTAATTCATTAATGAATGTTTTTATTTGATCAACAAAAGTGTATTGACTACCTGAGATTCAACGCTGTAAATCCAAAACCTAAATTGTCACTGTTTATATCAACCATCTAAAATTGGACTTAGCTCATAATGCCATTAAATACAGGAAACTGGGCTTAGAAAATGTGATATATCACAGAAACCGAAAAATGAGTTCCACATGTTCTCATTCCTAAGTGGACCTTGAACAATTATCATAATACTATAAAAAAGGGATTGGCAATAGTGGGAAACTGCCAGGGGAGGGAGAAGTGGGATTGGCAGCAGTGGGAAAATGGTAGGGGATGGAGGGGCACATCTCATCCACAAGTGTCCCTGCAGAATGAACATTTGTATGCCTAATCCTGAATTGTACCCCACATCCTTAAAACTAATTTAAAAAGAAAATGTGATACATGCAGACCAATATTTTTACCATGTTTCTTCTCTGCTTCTAAATTTTCCAAATTCTTATAGAACTTCCAGCACTGTAAAAAATTCTGTATGTGTATATTCTCTAGGGTTTCTGGCATTGTCAGAAGCCTAGAAGTAGGCAAATTGGGACAATAATTTGCATCAATACATGCTGACAAAAATCACTGCAAGATTTGCAGCCTGTGAAACCTCTGGGGAGTCCTAAAATGTTTAATCCATAAGTATTTGATGTTGCCATTTCAGGGCAAGAGCAGACATCTGAAAACTATCTTCATAAAACTGTCCATAAAACCAGATAATTATCTCCAGGATTTCACTGTGCTGATCATGTAAGCAGATTCATCTGCTTAAAAACCCACTCAACATTACATTCTCATTCTAGCTAGGTGAAGAGTTGAGCAGATCTGGACTATTTCATCAGGGCAAAGGTAGCAGTCTCAGAGAGGAGGGAGGCCCTAAGGGACCTGAGTTGTGTCATCTTTAAAATGTCAGACGAACTAACATTTCTGGAGATTGCAGAGAGATCATCCACACAATGGTAAGAACAGATAGTAACAGTTTCTAAGGATCCCTCTGCTCCTGTAGCCAGAGGTCAAGTGGTTAGCAAAATTAACCTCAGTGAAACGAATGCAACTCTAGGTACCATAAAACTCCCAGAATTTGTACAGGAAAATCATAATTGTACAGAATTCTCTTTTCCTGCAAAGGTAATAGAACCCTGTGGACCAGTAGATCAAGTTTTGGATGTTTTCTCGACAGCGAGTTCGTCGTCGTAATTCTGCTTCTGTGGTCAGATATTTTGGGGTTCCAAGGAAATCAGAAGTCCTCTCTATTCCAGCTACATAGATGTGTGAGGCCACCACAGACAGAACTCAGACAAAAGGATCCAGCTATGTCTCTTAATCCATGCACAAAGAAATGAGTAAAAATGTAAAATAAGGCCACTCTGAGCACTAATTTTGTTTTACTCTAGAAAACAAAATTTTTTTGTTAAAAAAAAAAAAGTTAGCTATGTGAATATGTAATTGGGTTGCTATGATAACATTAAAAAAATTTTTTTAGATTGGAAAATATAGTTCATTTAGAAAGTAAGTTAGAGAGAGAGAGAGAGAGAAAGAGAGAGAGAGAGAGAGAGAGAGAAAGGAGATTCACCTCCCCAAGGTAAGGAAGGGAGCCAAAGCTTAGGAAAACACGGCAGCCATAGCCCAATGAACACATGGCCTAGCCAGTGCTTAACACAAACAATGACCTAAATAAATTTTAAGATAAGCATTTTTAAAGTGCCCGATTTTTAATTTCTATTAGAGTGAATATCACAAATATAACACATAAAAATAAAAGCATTTTGTGGTTCTTAGCAGTTTTTGAGAAAATAAAGAGGTGCTGATGTCAGAAAGTTTCAGAACTCCTAAAATATACTTTCTAGTCAAATTTTTCAGTATTGCTCCAAATAGTTTGATGTTTCTTAAGCCGATTTTCTCTTTTTTTTTTTTTCCTTTTTTTTTTTTTGACTCAAAGTCTCACTCTGTCACCCAGGTTGGAATGCAGGGGTATGATCATGACTCACTGCAGCTTCGACCTCCTGGGCTCAGGCCATCCTTCCACCTCAGCCTCCTGAGTAGCTGGGGCTGCAGGCACGCACCATCATGGCCAGCTTTCTAAAAAATTTTTGTATAGACAAGGTCTTGCTATGTTGCCTAGGCTGGTCTCGAACTCCTGAGTTCAAGCAACCCTCCCACCACAGCCCCCCAAAGTGCTGGGATTAGAGGCATGAACCACTGCACCTAGCCTTAGGCCTATTTTCTTCTTTACCTTTTAATTTTTGTATTGTTTTGTTTTGTTTTGCTTTTTCAGAGCCATAATCTGCTCTGATTTCCTCCTGATTGCATGCTTAATCTGTTCTCTGAGCTGTAAGTCACTACAGGAATCTTACCAATTCGGTAGATAAATCACAACAAATGAACAATGATTGAGGACCTACTATGCACAGGGTGTTATGTAGGTTCACAAAGACCAGGACAGATGTCCCTGTGCCAAGTTCTTCACTGGGGGTATTTGGGCTGTAATGAATTTACAGTATTTAATGCATTGTCACAGATCTAGACTACACAGGTAAAAGAGTATGTTTCTGAGCACATCCAAGACAAATGCCAAACTTTCTTTGGACAATGAACTCTGTCGTTTAAAATAAGAACCTGATTATTTCTTTCCAAGACTTGTAAAGTGTGTGGCTACTGGTACTTCACTGACGTGGCCCATGGTCCTTTTAATCATAACAGGACGAGTTAAAACACTGATTCCTAATTTCAAATGATATGAACACACTTCCCACAGACCTGGCCATTGCCAACGGCTTATGGCATAGTCTCCAATTGCGCATAACGCTTAAAGATAGGAGTAACCAGTTGTCTTGCTTCAAGGCTATTAGGTAGATCATAAACTAACTATGCATAAGACAAACAGAAAATACAAGGAGTAACATTCTGGGAATGAAATTTCATCACTGGGTCTTTCAACCACGTTGTCAAGGTGCCTATGGGATTATGTCCCGCTTGGGTCCGGCTTGAAGGATTTCACGTAATCCAAGTAAAACACAGTCTGTATTTGACGATTCATGATCATGACAGCACAAGTATTTGCATGAAGGTGACTACCTGCTGAGAAAGCCTTTGAACCAATATACCCTACTGTGTACCCTGTGAATCTCCTTAAATGTATGCAGAGATGGTTACCCATTTTGTAAACAAATTATAGGCAATTAGTAAATTCTAACTAGTTGGTTGTAATTGCCATTTTTAAAATTTTACTTTTATAAAGATGGAGATAGGGCCGGGCACAAAGGCTCACACCTATAATTCCAGAACTCTAAGAAGCTGAGACGGGAGAAACACTTGAGTCCAAGAGTTTGAGACCAGCCTGACACCGTAGTGAGACTTGTCTCTACAACAAAAACAAATTGTTTTTAATTGACCAGGCACTGTGGCACTTGTCTGTAGTCCCAGCTATTTGGGAGACT
>CAUYQG010258139.1:0-42931 GCA_963574415.1 Tarsius wallacei
AAATATTAAAATTCAAAGTCACAAGTCAAATTAAAAATCACGAGGATTAATAAGATCCTTATAAGCCGGTCTCGGTGGTTTAGCCTGTAATCCCGCGCTTTGGGAGGCTGAGGTGAATGGATTGCCTGAGCCCGTGGGTTCGAGACCCGCCTGGGCAAGCGAGACCTCATCTCTACAATAAATCAAAAAATTAGCTGGGCGTGGTAGCGCGCACCTGTAGTTCCAACTACTTGGAAGGCTGAGGCGGAAGGATCGCCGGAGCCCAGCAGGTCGAGGCTGCGGTGGCCGAGAGCGGCCACTGCACTCCAGTCTGGGCGACAGGGTGAGACTCCAACTAAAAAAAAAAAAAAAAAAAAAGATCCTTATAATATTCTTTCAGCACCTAGTGAGAAAGAGACCATGTTTACTAACTTCTTGTTAGAGTTCCTCCCCAAAATATGTTAATGTTTATTATCTTTATAAGGCTGAATCATATAGGATGTTGTAAAACCAAATATGCTATCCCCATGCTAGGGTAGAGAAGTGGATAATGAAATTCCTAAATGCAAGTTTAGTTTAAATATATTCCATCCTTCCCCTTATGCAGCCATTTCAAAAATGCGTGAATACTAAACTGAGCCTTAATTTTAGTGGATTTGGGTAAACTTACAAAATAAGCATGTGTGTACATGAGGCAAATTTTTCTCCTTCTTGGTATTTAGATTATTATTTTCCTTACAGGTCCTCAAATATAAAGGCAGGGCTGTAATCTCAACAATTTGGGAGGCCAAAGGGGGAGGATCACTTGAGGCTAGGAGTTCAAGACCAGCCTGAGCAATGTTGTGGGTCCCCATCTGTACAAAAAAATAAAAAAAATTAGCCAGGCATGGTGGTGCATACCTGTAGTCCTAGCTACTCAAGAAGCTGAGGTGGGAAGATTGCTTGAATTCAGGAGTTTGAGGTTATAGTGAGCTATGATTGCACAACCACACTTCAGCCTGGGTAACAAGGACCCCATTTCAAAAAAATAATAATTAAAAAAATATATGAACACTGGTGAGTTTTCTTGTAAAAGTAGCCATATGGGTTTATAAAGATTTAAATATATAACTATATACATGCATACTAATATATGTGTATGTAGAAGTGTATGGTCCTTAAACCAAAAAATGTTCATGACTTCGGTTTTTAATACTATATCTTCTGGATATCTTTTTATTGTTTGTAATGAGATCTTCTCTTTAGACTGTCTCCTGAAATCAGTATATTTGTGTGTGTTTGTGTATATATAGGTGTATACATATATAAATATATGTATATATACCACATGTATATTAAAATTAATATACATGTGGTATATATGCATATATTAATATGCATTATATTAATATACATATGGTATATATACATATTAATATACATATATTAATATGCATCATATTAATATACATGTGGTATTTATGCATATATATATATACATATATACGCACACACACACAAACACACACACACACACACACACAAAATACATACTGATGTCAGGAGACAGTCTAAATAGAAGATCTCAGCACACATAATACAATAAGATATCCAGAAGATACTAGTATTAAAAACTGAAGTCATGAACCTTTTTTGGTTTAAGGACCATATACTTCTTAATTAATTGCATAAATGAAGGTTGAGGCCAGGGTAAGTGGATTGCCTGAGCCCGCGGGTTTGAGACCAGCCCAGGCAACCTGGCGAGACCTCATCAGTACAATAATTTTTTTAAAAAATTAGCCAGTCATGGTAGCGTGCGCCGGTAGTTCTGGCTACTTAGAAGGCTGAGGTGTAAGGCTAGCCAGAGCCCAGCAAGTCAACGCTGGAATGGCTGTGAGTGTGCCACTGCATTCCAGCCTGGGCAATGGAGTGAGACTCCAACCTAAAAAATAATAAATAATAAATAAATAAATAAATGAATAAGTGAATGAATAAATGAATGAATGACGGCTGAGTGAATAACTATATAAATGGAAAGACATTAATCTTCAGAGCACAGGTGTGTATTTTTTTGTTACTAAGCCTCAGGAGAATAACCAGGCACAACTGAAGTGCATGCCATTTATAAATTTCATGAATGACAATAATGCTATCACAGAATAATGGTCTGCTTAGTTGTAGCTGATAAGTATGGAAAGTCCAGTGGAATCTTACTGTAAGTAGCTTTGCTGAGTTCAGTCAGCCCTGAACCATTGCCACGGAGATTTAATTGTTGAAAAAATTAAATATTCTTACTTAAGACTGGCTGTGATAAAACAGAACTTAGTAAGAACCATGAGAAAAAAGTATATTAAACAACAATCTGAGATAAATCCAAAATTAATAGGCCATGTGGTATTATTTATGTAAGAGAGCTTTTTTCCAAAATGAAATTTCTTATAAAAAAATGATTGTTTAGCCCTGATAATTTTCAAATCAGCACTTATTCAATGCTACTGTGTAGAGAATAGCGCAGAAGGTGCCCAATGAAAGATTGCAAAGTTGAATTGTAGTATGCAATCCAAAACTGACAGATAAGACGAGCCATACAGTAAGGATTAAGAGGAATATATAGAAAGCAAGGACAAGTTAAGAGGCATTTCAAGCAACAATGTACAGTTACAATGCAGCAATAAGTATCCATATGCCTACGTACTTTTGTATTGTATACTTTCAGGGTTAATTACAGAAGGTGAGAATGTACACTCAATGGCAAATGCAAATTGAGTTTTGTTGGATGTTTTCAAAGTTTTCTCCAAAAAACTGTACTAATTAATATTTCTACCAGCAATGTATGAGACTGTGTGTTTACTCACAGTCTCACCAATAGAATGAGTTATCAAACGTCTAAATGTACTCCAATCTGAATGAAAAATGGTATCCCAGCATATTTTAAATTTGTAGTTCTCTAGTTAAGAGTGAGCTTAGAAATCTTTTCGTATGTTTAAGGGTCACTTTCATGATGTATTGTGAACTGTCTGTCCATTACTTCTGCCAATTTTTCTATTATGTTTTTGACCTTTGACCTTCCCACCATCATTTTAAGAGTACTTTGTAATTTAGGGGTATTAGCCCTTTATTTGTAATTGTTATAAACATTATCTCCCATTTTGTCAGTAGACCTTTGATTTATATTTTAAATAATTTTTTGTTTGTTGTTGGTTTTTTTTTTTTTTGCTATGTGTGGTAGCCAAAATAATGGCCTGCAAAGATGTACATGTCCAATGTTACATGTTACCTTGTAAGATGTTACCTTACATGACAAAAGGGACTTTGCAATGTGTGGTAGGAAAATAATGGTCTGCAAAGATGTACATGTCCAATGTTACATGTTACCTTATAAGATGTTACCTTACATGACAAAGGGACTTTGCAGATGTGATTAAATTAAGAACTCTGAGATGAAGAGATTATCCTGGATTAATCAGGTGGGTCCAATATAATCACACAGGTCCTTAAAAGCTAAGAACCATTCCAGGCTGTGGGCAGAGTGAGATTATGGTTACAGTAAAAGGATCAGAGATGCAAAGTTACATCTTTTGAAGATGGAGGAAAGGGTCATAAGCCAAGGAATGTAGGAAACATCTAGAAGCTGGAAAAGGCAAGGAAATGAATTCTTCTCTCAAGCCTCTAGTAAACAATGCAGCCCTGTGCAGACTACTTGGTTTTAGACCAGTGAGATCTGTCAGACTTCTAACCTACAGAACTGGAGGATGATAACTTTATGTTGTTTTAAGTCACTTCTTTTGTGATAAATTTGTTACAGTAGCAATAGTAAACGAATATAACATGCTATTTAAAAATGTTTATGTAGTAAAATTATGAATCTTGTATGGCATCTGGAGTTTGAGTTAGGTAACTATTACTTTCACTCAGATTATAAAGGAATTCACCTGTGGTTTTTTGTTGTTGTTTGTATTTTTCTTGTCATTGCATGGTCTCATTTTCTTACATTTAGATCCCTGATCTATTTGGAGTTTATACTTGTGTATGGTTTGAGGTACCCCAGTTGTCCCCAGTTGTCCCAGCACTGTTTATTTAAAATTGCCCCCTCTTTGTGATTTGGGATGCCAACTTTACTGTATAGGGAGGGTCCATAGACATTTGGATATATTTCGGGGCTCTCAACTCTATTTCTTTCCTGGTTATCTATTCATGTGCCAGCATCACACAGTTTTCATTTGAGAAGCTTTATAGAAAGTTTTCTGTATACTCTAGTTTCTCTTCCCAGCTTTTCTTTGTGTTTTCCTGTCTCTTCTTGGAAGTTTCTTCATATGAAATTCAGTATTAACTAGTCTATCTCCCAAAGAACGTTGTTGGTATTTTTGTTGGAATTGTGTTAATTTTATAAAGTAACTTAGAGAGAACTGACAGTTTTATAATGTTGAGTCATTCTGTTATAGAACAGCCAATGTCTTCTATTTCTTCAAGCAACTTACAGGAGTTTTAAAGATTTCCTCCTGTAAGTTTTATACATCTCAGCCTATAATTTCCCCCACATATTCAATGCTATCTGTTGCTATTATAAATGAGGTTTTCTATGTCATTGTAGCCTCTATCAGTTTACTGTCAATGTCTATGAAGGCAACGTATTTCTATATATTACCTTTTAAGGAATGTAAATTTTATTGAGTTAACTTTATCATTGACTTGCATCATTTTCTAGGCATGTTACCATGTCATATGCAAATACAGGTTTTACTTGTTCTTTTCCAATTCTTATGCCTTTGCTTTATCTTGTATAGCATTGACTCCAATAAAATGTTGAATAGTAGTGAAGGTAGTGGGCATACTGGCCTTGTTCCTGATTAAGTTTAATGTCTCAAGCATTTTCCCATTAACCGAGATACGTGTTAGGAACAAGGATATGTGTGCATGGTATGTTTTGTCATGTTAATAAAATATACATTGAAGCCTTCCTATCTTCATCAGGAAGGGTGTTAAATTTTCTCAAAAGTTATTTAAACACTTAGGTAGAGAACCTGTAGTGTTTTTTTTTTCATTAGATTTATTAAAATGGTACATGAAATTAATGGATTAACTAATATTGAGCCAAAGTTGCATTCCTGGATTAAATGCCACTGGTCATGGTATATTTGTTATTGGAGTGTTATATTGCTTTGCTCATATTTAGTGTTTGTCCATGACTATATGTCATGATATCAGTTTGTAATTTTGATTTTAAAGACTGTTTTAGCAGGTTGAATTATCAATGTTATATTTTCTTCATAACAATAATTAGAAAGTTTTCTTTCATTTTCCATGGTCTGATTTGGAAGATATGTGAGAATTCCATGGGCCTAGAGGTGTTTTTGTGAGGTGGTATATTATTTTATTTTTATCTAGAAAAAGTGGATCTGCTCGATCTGTCTGTCTCAGTTTGAGTCAATTTTGGTAAATATCTCTTCTAGAGAAATTTTCCATTTTATCTATGGTTTCTTTTTTATTTTAAAAATGTGGTGTACAATTCAGGGTTAGGTATACAAATACTTATTATGCAGGTACCCTTGTTGATGAGGTGTGCCCCTCCCTCCCCTGGCAGTTTCCCTCAACTGCCAATCCCAGCCCCCCATCCCCCTGGCAGTTTCCCACTACTGCCAATCCCTTTCTTATAGTATTATGACAATTGTTGTTCAAGGTCCACTTATGAGTGAGAATATGGTACTCTGTTCTTTGCTTCTGTGATAGATCACTGAGTACGATAGACTCTAAATCCATCCACCCAAGTTGCTGCGAAGTCCATATATCTACGTTAAATGTATTTGCATAGAGATAGTTTTCTAAAGTAGCCTCTTAAACTCTTTTGTCTCAGTAGTTATTTCCCATTTGTCCTTTCTTATCTTATATAGTTGACCTTTGAACAACATAGGAGTTAGGGGCACCAACCCCCTGCACTGTAAAAAAAAAAAAAAATCCATGTTTTATATTTGACAGGAAGTCTTCCTGATAACATAAACAGCCAATTAACACATATTTTATATATTATAGGTATTATATACTGTAGTCTTACAATAAAGTAAACTAGAGAAAGGAAAACGTCATTAAGAAAATCACAAGACAAAATATATTTACTGTTCATTAAGTGGAAGTGGATCATCATAAAGGTCTTTATCCTCATCGTCTTTGTGTTGAGTAGGCTGAGCAAGAGGAAGAAAAGGGGTTGGTGGTGTTATCTCAGGGGTGGCAGAGGTGGAAGAAAATCCACATAAAAGTGAATTCACATAGCTCAAGCCTTTTTTAAGGGTCAGTTGTATATTTACTCTTTGTTCTCCTTCCCCCACCCCATTCCCCCCACAACTAAGTTATGTGGTGGTCTATTTGAAAAGAATAACAACAAAATACTTAGATTTTGATTTGTTTCTTGGGTTTACTGCTTTTCTGTTCTCTACGTCATGACATTTTGCATTTTTCCTTATTTTCTTCTTCATATCTTCTTTTGGTTATATTTACTTTTTTTGCCTTTTGAGCTGACCATTGATATATATTATTTTTTACTAATAGGTATGCTTAGGACTGTCAGTTTCTCTGGTCACTGCTGTAAATGCATCTAGTTGTTTCACTGTCATTTTTTAGAAATTTAGAAATTTAGGTTTGTAATCTGTTTCATTAAAGAGTTGCTTAAAAATTAGTTTTCCATTTTAAGTTTTTAAATAATTTGTCTTATTGCATTGTTATCAACAGGTGGTGTTTATAATATTTCTAACTTTCTGGAACTTACTGATATTTGAGACTTAATATATAATAAATTTTGTTCATGTTCCATGTGTGTTTGTATATATGTGTGTATATACATGCCTATATGTGCTGTGTCACCATGTGAACACCTTCAACTTTACTAAGATTAATTCCCACCTGTAATATGTAAGAGTTCTCCTTTCCATATGTTTTCACCACATATACTGTAATCAGAATTATTTTTTGCAGTTATGATAATTGTGAAGTTGTACCTTATTGTTGCTTTAATTTGCCCATGAGTGAGATTGAGCAGTTTAAATACATCTATTGCCACTTAATTATCTTCTGTGAACTGCCTATTTATATATCTTTCACCTTTCTTTTTCTTACTTTTTCCTACTCACAGTTCTTTACAAATTTGGGTTAGTGATTCTTTTTAGAATATGTATATTTCAAACAGTCTCTTCTAGTTTGTGCCTTGAATTTTCATTTTGTTTTGTTTTTTTTTTCACAGAAATTCAAAATCTTAATATAGTGAAAAATAACTTCATTACATTTCCTAGCCTAAAGACATGAAAGTATTCTCCAAAGCATTCTTCAAAAAGCTTTATAAATTTGCTTTTCAATTTTAGATTTTAATCTGAGTTTATTTTTTGTGAATGGACTGAGATAGGGTTCTATTTTTGTTTTTTTCATTCAGATAGAAAGTTGACCTGGTGCTATTTTTCTCCCAAGTCAATCTCTATCTAATAATAATGCCACTTCTGTCATATACCTCAAGTCCACAAATGTGGGTATGTTTCTAGGCTCTCTTCCTATTTCACTAGTTCACTTATCTGTCTCTTACCTATTGAATTACATAGTTTTACAGCTAGGTACCTGACCCTTTTTGGAATGTTAGAGGTTTCCCACTTCTTAAAGATATTTGGTTATGTTGGGCCTTTTTCTCTTTTAAAAGAATTTCAGGATCAGCTGGTAAATTCAGTGTACAAACCTGCTGAGATTTTGATTGATAATATTTCACATTTAAAGATTAAGTCAGGAGAGTGAGTCTTCTAATCCATCAATATTATATGATTTTCTATTTTCTCAGTTCTTTTATGATCCTCAATAATGTATCCTCTATAAACTTACTTCATATATTTAAATTTATTCCTACCTACCTTCTAATTTTTTTGTCTTTACTATTTTTTTTTTTTTTTTTTAATTTTTGAGGCAGGGTCTCATTCTGTCACCCAGGCTGGAGTGCAGTGGCACAATCCCGGCTCTCTGCAGCTTCAACCTCTTGGGCTCCAGTGATCCTCTCACCTCAGCTTCCCAAGTAGCTGGGACTACAGGTGCATGCCACCACACCTGGCTTACTTTTTGTGTCTTTTGTAGACACGAGGTCTTGCTATGTTGCCCAGGCTGGTCTCAAACTCCTGGGATCAAGCAATCCTCCTGCCTCAGCCTCCCAAAGTGTTGGGATTATAGATGTGAGCCACTGCACCTGGATATCTTCACTGTTTTTAAACGGGATCTCCTAAAATATTATACACCTCTAATAATTTGGTGTATATGTTAGGAACACTATCCATTTTAGTATATTACTGGCTTTATCTTATAAACATACTACATTCTTTTTTTCTGATTCTCACTCCATCACCCAGGCTGGAGTATAATGGCACACTCATGGCCACCCCAGCCTTGACCTGCTGGGCTCTGGCGATCCTTCCATCTCAGTCTTCTAAGTAGCAGGAACTATAGGCATGTGCTATCATGCCTGGTTAATTTTTGATTTATTGTAGAGACGAGATCTCACCACGTTGCCCGGGCTGGTGTCAAACCTGCAGGCTCAGGCAATCCACTTGCCTAGGCCTCCCAACCCAAACTGCTGGGATTACAGGCTAAGCCACCAAACCCGGCCATACTATTCTCTTATATCCGATTTGCTGCTGGGTTCTCTTCAATTTTCTATGGATAAAAATATTGATAATAAATAATGGTGGTTTTATTCATTACATTCTAGTTCTTATAGAACTAGTTCTTAGAATCTTTGTTTCTTTTCTTCATGCCATTGCTCTAAGATTCTGAAAAAATGTTGAATAGAAGTGGTGATGGGGACATCCTTGTCTAAAGAAGAAATTTAAAGAAAGTGCTCTTACACTTTGCCATTTAATTTAATGTGTGCTATAGATTTATTTTGGCAGACAACTTTGTCAGGTTTAGGAAGTTCCCTTCTATTTTTAAGGAAACTTTTGTATTATTTTTTTGAAAAATCATGAGTAACTTGAATGTTATTAGAATTTTCCAGCATCTATCGAAATTGTTACCTTTTTTAGTTTTTGGTTTTCCTCCAAAATTAATTTTCAGATTTTTTTCTATGGCTAAATAATTTCTGCATTATAAGATAAATCATATTTGGTAATGGCATTTTATTATTACCATTATTATTGCTACTGTTGTAATTTTCTACATTGATGGATTCATTTATTAAGAATTTTTGAGTCATATTAATTTTCCTTTCCCATATAGTCTATATTTACTTTTGGTATCAGAGTCATTCTAGTCTCATAAAAGTTTTTTCTTCTCTTCCATTCCCCTTTTCTCTCTCTTTCCTTCCGTTTCTCTTCCTTCTTTCTCCACCCCCTCTCTTTTTTTTATTTCTTGTATCTCTCTGTGAGATAGGAATTATTCGATTGATTATTTATTTATTTATTTATTTTTGAGTCAGAGTCTCACTGTCGCCCAGGCTGGAGTGCAGTAGCATGCTCATGGCCACTGCAGCCTCGACCTGCTGGACTCAGGTGATCCTTCTGTTTCAGCCTTCCAAGCAGCTGGAACCACAGGCGCATACCACCACACCCAGCTAATTTTTTGATTTATTGTAAAGACAAGGTCTTGCCAAGTTACCTGTACTGGTCTCAAACCCCTGGGTTCAGGCAGTCCTCTTGCTTCTACCTCCCAAAGCGCTGGGATTACAGGAGAGTTTTTAAATTTTTTTTTAAGTTGTGAAGATTGCCTTTAAAATATCTGAGCCCATGACTCAATGATAAAAAGACAACCCAATTTAAAAATGAGCAAAGAGCTGAAAAGAAATTTCTCCAAGAAGGCATACACAAATGAACAATACACACATGAAAAGATACTAAACATCATTAGCCACCGGGAAAATGCCAGTAAAAGTCATGAGACAGCACTTCTAGGATGGCTATAATCAAAGAAAAGAGGCTGTGGAGAAATTAGAAGCCTCATACATTGCTGGTGGAAATGTAAAATCATGTAGCTGCTTTGGAAAATAGCTTAGCAGTTCTTCAAAATATTAGAGTTACTGTAGGACTCAGCAATTCCACTGCCTAGGTATATACCCAGAAGAAATGAAAACATATATCCACACAAAAAAACTTGCACATGAATGTTTATAGCAGCATTATTTATAATAACCAAAGAATAGAAACAACCCATTAACTGATGACTGGATAAGTAAAATGTGGTATGTGCAGACGATGAAATATTATTTGGCAATAAGGAATGAAGTACCAATGCTAAAACACACAAAACATGAAAACGTTATACTAAGTGAAAGATGCCAGACACAAAAGGCCACATACTGTATGATTCCATTTACATGAAATGTCAAGAATAAGAAAATCTATAGAAACACAGGTAGATTATTGGTTGACTCTGGCTAGAGACTGAGGGATGACTGCTAATAGGTACTTTTTTGGGGTCATGAAATTGCTCTAAGAAGACAGTGATGGTTGCACAACCGTGCATATGCTAAAAACAAATGATGAATAATGATGAACATGGATGAATTTTGTTATACAAATTTTATCTAAATAAAAGATGTTTAAAAAATTTGGATCTATGTTTATACAGGGTACATATTTTTTATACTACTGATTCAGTCTATTTAATTGTTCAAGATTCTGTGAATTATCAAGTTTTAGGCCCAATCTTCACCTGCACTAGACTGATAATATACCTAATTCTGCCTTGTACCCCATGTGTTCATAATAAAGAAAAGTTTCTTTTAGGACATTGATCACTTTATGGCAATAAATTTGAAAACAGATAAAGTTTCCCATAGTGAAGTATTCCTATTATTTTTAAAATCTCTGTTGTATTCTTGGTTATGTAGCCTTTTTTATTCCTAAGCTTACTGATTTGTGCCTTCACTGCTTTTCATTGATCTACCAGATTTGTTTAATTGATTCTATATTAATGATTTGTGTTCTACTTTATTAGACTTTGATTTTACCTTTATTTCTTTTATTCTACTTGTTTTTGCTCCCTTTTGGTTGGGCACTTTGAACATTAATTTTCCATTTTCTTCATTTCTAGAATATGCACTAAAATTAATTGCCCTTCATATACTACTTTATTTCAATCATAATTTTTGATTTTAAGACATTGTTTAAATTTTTAGAATTCCCTCATAATTACTTATTGATCATGGATCTTCATAAATGCATTTTGTTCAAATTTTATTAAGAAAAATTTCAAGTACAGAAAAATTTAAAAACCAAGATAATAAAACATGGATCTATCTATAACTTAACACCAATAAATGGTGACACATTTTTGCTTCATGTTTTTTCCAAAATGGTAGACACCATGATACTTCAACCCTAAATATTTTAGTATGGCATTTAAAAATAAGAACTATTTTTCTTAAAACCACAATATATCATTTTTACCCCTAGTAAAATTAATAAAAATTATTTTATATCATTCAATAACAGTCTTACTTGAATTTCTCTAATTGTTCCCTAAATGTCTTTTATAGCTGTTTATTTTGAACTGAGATCAATCCTATTAGTTGCATTTAATTGTTATATCTCTTTTAATCTATGATAGTCCCTCTACATTTTTCTATCCATAGACATTGACTTTTTGAAGGGCTCTAGAAAGTTCCATATTCTGCTTACAGCTCATGGTTTTCTTGTGTCATTTATCTGTTCCTCTTTTTTATTTCTTGTAAGCTAGAAATTATGGCAAAGGCCTTGCTTAGACTCAGGTTAAACATGTGTTTTCACAAAAATATGGTATTAGTGATGCTGTGTTCTTTTCATATGGCATGACACAAGGAGGAAAATGTCAGGTGATTTCTCCCTCGTATAGCTTTTTCCCTTTGAAATGAACAAAAGTCAGGAGGTGATATTTGTCATTTGAATATTCTATTTTCCATCAAACTTTTACTTAATGGCTCTAGCATCTACTGGTGAATCCGTTATTTTATTGGGGATACAAAACGGTGACATTCATGATGTAAACTTCCTCTTTGCAGTTGGGAAAGGTTCATAATCTTGCCATTTAAAAAAAAGATTAAATTCTTTATTCACTTTTAAAACATTTTTATTAAGGTTTAATTTACATAAAATAACATTCACCAATTTTTGAATGTATAATTGGATTTTGACGAAATGCAGTTTTATAACTATCACCACGATCAGGATATAGAGTACTTCCCACATGCCAAACACTTCTCCTGTGATTCTTTGTATTCAGTCCCTTCTCCGTCCCTGCTCCTGGCAACTGTTGATCTGCTTCTTGTTTCTAGAGTTTAAAAAAAATCAAATGAAATCTAACAAAAGCCAGCCGCACAATATAACATTCTTCCACTTTGCATAATGCCTTTGAGATCCACGCATGTTTATCGACTAGTTGATTCCTTTTTATTGCTGAGTAGCATTTCATGGTATGGATGGATGTGCTACAGGTTGTTGATCCGTTTACAAATGGATGAAAAATTAGGTCTTGCGGAGTTTGGGGATGTTATAAATAAAGCTGCTATAAATATTTATGTGCAAGTTATTGGGTCAACACATGTTTTCACTTCTTTGGGGTAAATGCCTAGGAGTGGGATTCATGGATCTTCTTTTAAGTGTCTGTTTGACTTTACAACTGCCAAGCGCTTTCCGAAATTTGCTATACCATCATACTTCCCACTTGCAATGTTTGCTCTATATCCTTGTCAACCCTTAGCAATGCCAATCTTCTAAATTTTTTCAATTCTAGTGGTATGAGTAAATCTCATTGTGATTTTAATTTGTATTTCTCCAAAGACTAATGCTGTTGAGCATCTTGTCATACACTTATTTGCTATTTTGTATCGTCTTTGGTAAAGTGTGTGTTTAAATCTTTTATTCATTTTCATTGGATTGTTGTCTTAAGTTGTAACATTTTTTGAAGTTTAAAAAAATGCCCATATATATGAATTACAGATTTTTTTTGCTAATTTTAATTTTATTGAACACAGTTTGAGAAAATATTCCATATGAGACTTGATATAGTCTTTTGTCTGTTGACAATGCTTTGCAGGTCCACTTCCTCTCAGAAATCCTCCTATATCAGTATATTTTGAATTTAAGAATAGGGGACCCCTGTTACAACATCCGTGAAATATTTTGCAGCACAAAGCATTTAATCCTTTCAGTGGTTCATTACTTGATTCAATACTTATCACGTGCCTGGTTCTTAGGTCGGTGCTGGGATACCTATGAATTCTGTTCTGCAGACAGTAGAGAGGTGAATTATCCAGTAACCTTAATAAACTCTGTCATAGTTTTCGGTTTTCTATAGAGATAATCATAATAGGAGAGTACGACCAGCAGATCCACTCCCTCCTTGAAATACTAGGTTCTTGGAGGGAGGTCTCACTATCCTGGTTTGCCATCTCCCTCATTGGCTGCCACTTTGGTTAGTCTCCTTTGCTGGTTCTTTTTCATCTTTTCAACTGTTCAAAGGTGGAGTGCCTCAGGATTCAATCCTCAAATGTCTTCTCTAACTGTACTCACAGCCCTGATAACCTACTGATCTGATGGGCTTAATTTAACCATTGACAATCTGTACAACTCCCAAATTTACAATTCTACCTTGAATTTGTACCCTAAACACTATAGTTGAATATTCATTCAGCTGCCTACTCAACATCTCATTTTGCTTGATAAACATCAATAACAGTAACACCCACCAACACAAACCCCACTACCACAAGCTCCACCACCACAAACGTACATGGTTCTTACCAGAAGTTAGGAACTGTTCTAAGAGCGTAAGTAAATTAACTCTTTTTAAAATTTAACTTAATAGACATTCCAATCTTAACGTACTCAAAACTAAACTCCTGATTCTTCCACACATTCGCTCCACCCATAGTTTTCTTCATTTCAATTAAGAGCAACCCCATCCTTCTGGTTGCTAAGGCCAAATGCTTAAGAGTTATTCTTTCCTCCTTCTTTTCCTTCAAATCACCCATCCTGACCAAATGTTGGCTCTGAATTCAAAACAATCCCAAATTGCCATAGATTCTCATTATCTTTCTTGCCATCACCCTGTCAGAGCCATCATCTCTCACCTAGATTTTTGCAACAGCCTAAAGACAGATCTCCCTGCTTCCTCTTCTGCTTCTATAATTAATTATCAACATGGCAGTCAGAATGATTCATTAAACAGAAGTCAGACGGTCATGTCACTCCCTCTGTGTCCTCCCTATCATTTTGAATGAAAACCAAAGTTCTTATATTAGCCTGTTAGGTCCTATCCAATGATCTGTCTTCCAAGATCATGCTCGATAACCATCTCCTCTCACTAGGTTCCATCCCTATAGCCTCATTAATGTTCCTAGACCTTGCCAGGCACAATCATACCTAAGGGCACCTGCTATTCCCACTTTCTGGGACCATCTTCCCACATATTTGCACGGATGGCCTGCTCCCTCGCCTCCTTTAATCATTCACTCAAGCTTAGTATTCTCAGTGAGATCTTAACTAAGCACACTATATAATATAAACTTATATACAACCCAGCCCACTCTGCTTTATTTTTCTCCCTTGCACTGATTACCTTCTAACAGATAATATAATTTACTTATGTATTCTTTTCTAACACCTGTCTTCCTCTCCAGAATGTAAGCTTCACAAGGTCAAAAACTTTTGTCTTTTTCCCTCACATATTCCAGCACTGATGTGCAGTAATTGCTCAGCAAACGATTGAGGATACTAGACAGGATATATTTTGAAGTTAGAATCAAGGACTTGATAAATTGGAGGTGGGGCTATCAATTTAGGCTATCACTTAGCCCTGATGCAATTTAAAACACCAAGATGGGAAAATAGGACAGTAGAACTTAGACATTTCTTGTTCAGGATGGTGCCCGAAGCCCAGTGGCTGACTCTCAGCACAACTCCTCTCTCTCTGGACACTGTTAGTTAAATTAGTCACCAGCATGATAGCTCATTCTGGTAGAGGGTACCCTTTTGGAAATGTGTCTTCGCGCCATGCTAATTTATCTTAACAAAATTTGTTATGTCATACTGGTAAATACATTAAACAAGTTAGCAATGAGAAATTCCAAACTTTAAAATATTCATAAAAATTTTAAAATTTGACCGGTAGTTGTCCTTGACTTATTTATTTACTAAAAGAAATAACACTTGAACCTCACTTTGCCTCACCTAGAGTCACTGAGATGTGTATCATTTTAATTCTGACCTGTAAATCAAAATTTCAAACCATCAGTATTCATAGAGTGCCCATAGTCACACAGAGCTGTTGTAAGCACCACTGGGCTACAAAATAAGTGGAAGACACAGTCTCTGCCTAGATAAGTGGGTGCTTAATGTGGCTTGCACACATCTTTCAAGTACAGCATAAAGCAAAAGAATGATTTGAGCACTAATTTAAAACTATTCAGTTTTCACAGTAAAGCATATTTATTTTTGCTTAGCTCTTACACCTATCTGAATAAATAGCTTAACTTAACTTTTCCACTGGTGATTTGTTTATCCAACAAATTATTTCCCCATCAAATACTGTCATTCAAAGTAATTGAACATTTCCCAGCACTTGAGAAGAATGTATAAAACCAGGCATAATCCCATTGGTTGTGTTCCTTCATGCTTTAAGACTTTATGTGTTTCCAGGACTACTGTTATTTTTTATTATACTTAAAAACAAAACAACGACAACTTTTGAGGTAATCCTTGTGAATCTATCACTAGTACAAATATATGTGATTATATTAAAGTGGCATTTTTGAAATAGTTCAAAGTATATTATTGAAAGGAGCACCTCATCTCATCCTGAGAAGAAGCTATTTCATTTTGGAAAAATATCCATTTTAGAAGTTATTATTTTCTAATAAAATAGCATTTCTTGAAAAATAGTATTTTCACGAGAAAATGGGAAAAATTATGAGAATTCTTTAAACTCAAAATGGAGCTAAACTGAGTTCAGCATTTTCTTGTCCAAAGCAGATTTTCTTTTATCTCCAGAAATGCCAACAGGAGGCAAAGGGCCAAGCTTCTTGGCCAATTACATGCCCGTTCTCCCCCCATAAGCTTTATTCCCCAATGCACTTGGGAACCAACTTCTGACTCCAGACAAATGGCTGTTAGTGGTGGCTGTTAGTTCCAGCTCTTACCTGCCAATTATAATACTTTGGATATCTGTGCCAGTCTCTGGGTCAACCCCGTGATAAGATTAAGGGACCTGTTTGTTTAGTTCATTAGCAAAAATTCGTTCCACCCAGACAGAGCTGGAGGTGAGGGTGGGGATAGGTGCATTGAGGGAACCAGGGGCCTGCTGGAATGGATCCCCGCCCCCCCCTTTTACTAGGAACTGGGAAATGAAAGCACTATTTCCCCTTCTGAAGCCCTGCTTCCCCTTTCAGTTCCTCCGTTAGGGGTAGACAATAGATGCCTCCAGGCCCCCTCTCCGGGCGCCTGGTCCCCATCGTCCCCTCACCCCTGCCTCCCCTCCCCTCCACCCTCCGGCTTCTCCAACTCCGGCTCCTGGCGGAGATTTGTCAGAACCGTTCGGTTGAGACTGATTATGATTGCAGCAGATGGGCTGGATTTGACAGCGCCGATCCTAAGCAGCTTCTGATGGGGGGGCCCGCGGAGGGGAGGAGAGAGGGAGGAAGTGGGGGGTGGGAATCAATGGGCCCGAGCCGCCTCGTAGGAGCGCACGCCAAGCAGCCCGCCGGGCGCTCCAGGGCAGCTCTGTAACGCGCGCCTCCAGGAGGAAAGTGGCACTGCCCATCCGTGGGGCCTCCTTGAGCGCAAGTGAAACGTCCCGCGGCTGAGAGGGCGCGGGGACAGCGGGAGCCAGGCGCCGGGGGACCGGCGGCGGAATACAACAAAGCGGAGGAGCGCGAGGTGCCCGGGCAGCGGGGCGTGTGGCCCGGGCTACCTCCGCGCGCTGGACATGGCAAGTTTGTCAACTCCGGGCTCCGCGGCCAGCGCCTTGCTACCCCCGAAGTGACGGCACCGCGGGGTCTGCCCCTGGGGGACAGCGCCCATCCCGCGCCCGGCACGCAGCAGAATGCTCCTCCGCAGGCCAGGTAAGGAGACGCCAACCCACGCCCTGCCCGGGCGCGCCTCCAGCGCACCGCCACCCCAGCCACCCGGTCCACCCCGGCCCTGCAGCCCCTGGGCCCCCACTTGTCCCCGCAGACTGTGTGCTTCCGCGCCTCCCTCCGGGTCCCCACGGTCCATCGCTGTCTGCCCTCTGTCGCCCTCCCTCGCGGTGTCCTTCCTCTCCCCCTTACCGGATCCCAACGGCAGGGGGAGAAGTTGGGGGGTGGCGCGAGGTTAAGGGCTCTCTGGTCCCTGAAAGCCTCGGACATCGGGGGCTGGACGGCGGCTGGGGGGTGAGGGGAGCCGGGTTGGCGTGTGCGGGCCTCCGCCGCCCCGCGCCCACGCAGCCCCAGCCCGGTACCGCGCGCGCGCACACGCCCTCCTCTCCACCTGTGGGGCCTCGCTTTTGTGCTGCGAACGCAAATGAAAACACGCGCACGTGCAGACACACTTCCACGTTGGCGTCCTCCAGAGGCTCCTGGAGGGTGGGGGCGTGGAGGGGCGGCAGGGGAGGGGGCAGATCTTGAGTTCCGCGGCCCACTCAAGCTGCTCTTGGCTCTTGGCCTTGACTCCGGTGTCTAGGGGCCAGGAGACTGCTGAGTTTGGCATGGACATTGCTGTGCCACTAGGAACTCCCCTTCACTCCTGCCCCCTCTCCTCCCCCCTCCCCCACCGCCCCGCGAGGTCAGCGGCCTGGGCCACTCCCCGGCCTGGCCCTAGCAGGGCGCACCCGCCTCCAGCTTCCCCCTCACCCCCACATGCACACGCGTGTCGGGGCGATCCCTGACCTTGCCCTCCCAGCTCCTGGCCTCTCGCCCAGGCAGCCTCTCCCTCGCTGCCGCCTCCTGCCCAGCTCACCAGGAGCGTGTGCCCTGTTGCTACTGGCAACTGCCTGCCTGTTCGGAAAGCTCAGCCCCCCAAACTGGCTTAATGCTGATTGATGGGGAAAAGTACGATATTTTCTGGAGCAGAGCGGGGCGCTGGTGCAGGGCTCTCCCTGTCGCGGAGTCCTGCTCCTGCAGACCTCCCGGGTGGCGGGCCTTCCTCCTTCCCTCCTCTAGACCCCACCCCACCCTATCCCTTTGAGCAAAGGGCCTGTTAGGATATTCTCATCTCAGGTTAAGTGCAGAGCCCTCAAGCCAGCGTTTGCTTTCCTGCTGAGTAACAGGCAGCCAACCCGGAATTTCTCTTCTCATCCTTGAGGTTTCTGTTCCTGGCCCCTACCACGTCCCTTTTCCTTTTCATCCTCACCTCCTTGTACACCCTTCCCTATACATAAGTGCCTAAAATAGACCACCCTTCTCCTAACCAGAACTATTTCTGCACATTCTTCACAAAAGCATTTTGCAGAAATAAATGGTTTTTTATCAGTGCCCCTTTCTTAGTCTTTTCTCTTCTCTGCTGTTTGCCTCCTAAGACACTGAGATGGTCATCTCCACCCCCTTTAAAGACACAACCCAGGTAAAAAGCTTGCACTTACAATGTTCTTTACAAGAATAACCCTTACCTATTTTGTGCTTTCCTTTTTAACTTCCCCATCCTCAAACTGCAATGTACCCCTTCCCTTTTCTGGGATGGCAGCCTCCTTCTCCAAGCTGTGCTTGGCTACTAATTCAGATTTTCTGAACTAATATAAATTCCAGCATCCATCGGTAATCCTTCTCCTTCCCAGTACTGACTGCAAAAAACCAGATTTCATTATCAAAGAAATTATCTTTCGAAGAACTTTGTTCAGTAGAGTTTCTTCCCAGCACCCGCGTATTTTTGGCAGAGTATTTTCATTGTTTAAATTGTCACGCTTAGCTTCTTTCTGCCTGTGGACACTCCTTGGGAAAACTATGTGATATTTTTGAATCACTCATGTATTTGTCCAAACAAAACTTCCTTGAGTGGTTCCCATGTCTTGGACACCAAAACGTGTATGCCCTGGAATGGGAGTGGAGCAAAGACAAGGCCCAAATGGATATCAGCCTTTTAAAGCCCCCATTATAGTTGGGTCATGGTTATTGCTATGATGGTTAATGTTGTAACAACGGACTACATTTCACTAGGACTTTACAGTTTACAAAAGGCTTTCATAGACATTATCTCCTTTAATCCCAGCAGCAGGAATTTTAAATAGCAGGGATTCCACCAAAAGGCCCGGTAATGCTTACCAATCCTACTTAACCAAAAAGAAAAATCTTGCAAATCATCCCAACAGCTGATGGAGCTTTAAAACACAGAATAAACAATTCATAAGAAGCTTATGAAGCTTAGTTACTGGAATGTAACTTGGAGAAGATAACTGAAATGCATGTAGCATGTACATTACCAGGAAGGCATCCTGGGAAGAAACTCCATCCTGTGGCCTTGTGGCCCAGTGAACTGCTAGAGGTTGTTTAAAGGCTCTGGACGATTGCCTTCTCCTAGGATCTAAAATGGTATGAAAGTGTTAGCGCAGAGTTTCTGGGAGGCTAGCAAATTAAGCAAAATGAGTAGGCAACGATGTTACTTTCTTTAGCTACAAAGCATTCTTGAGATATCCACAAGTTTCTAGCATATATTTACTTGAGAAATGAAGCAATTTTCTGTACTTAGAGCATAAAAAATGAGTTTGTGTGCCTTGTCTGAGCCATATGAAGACAATAAAGGTTTTGATTATTTTTACCCATTACTTTGAAAACCAGGCATATCTCGTGTGGATAAATGGCAGTTTCTCTTTTCTTACAATTTGTAAGGAGGATGTAAAGAAGGTCTTTGTTTCCTCTCTCTGTTCTTGTAAATATCATTCATGACTTCCCTCCACAGATTATTTTTATAATGCCAACTGATAGTTATAAATTTTGGTTGGCATTTCAGAAACCATGCTGATCTTCCTGTCTATTGTTTTGAAAAGTTTTATTTAAAGAAGTTTTGCAAACAAGGTCATATATTGTAGGGAGATTATTATGGCTGGGGGCTTGGCTTTAGGTATCACTAGATAAGCCAAGAAGCTAATCATAGGGCAAGGGGTCAGTTAAGAGGAAGGTTGGAGATGTCCAAGGGAGTTTTATTGTTTGATACCAAACAAGTGGCAACTTTTCAATGTGTAGGCTTTTTTTTTTTTTTTTTTTTCCTAGACTGTTTGTGTACTCAAGCCTAATACTCTGTATTTAGCATTCTTGGGCATTTTCATTCCTAGATGTAATAGCATTTTAGTTTAGAGCTAACCTATGTCTCTAGGGTGATTGTATGTCAATGAAAAGCACATAATACTATATAAATGAAAGTTAGATTGGACATAGTAGGGCTGGTGAACTCTCCTCTGACGACGGACTTCAGCAGCTTCAGGTTTTGAAATGAAGTTGAGAGAGTGGTGGGGTTGATTCCAACCTTTGGCATAGTCCTTGGATTTTTCTATTTAACATGAGAGACTTGAGCAGGAGAAAGTTATAAACCCTGCTCTAATGGGTAATATCACCCTGGCTCGGTTGTCAGTCTTCTTCCTGGTCACCTCCTACCTAGAGTCTCATTATTTATTCATTCACTCAGTAAATATTTGCTAACAGGCATTTTTGGAGAATAAGTCTACTTGCTTTTTATGCAGAGCTGAGCCACTTCAGGCCAGCTGATATCTGGTTCCCTTCAAATATCTGATAGTTTTGTCTGTTTGGGCACCTGCGGGTATGCTTTAAGGAAAGCAGAATGTGGGTGATTGAGAGAATTCTTTGCTGCAGTGTACGCCCTTCCATCCTCTTTTCCTAGTAAACTCTGTTTTCGGATGTCACCTCAGCTGCAACAGTAGGTAGCCATGGATTAAATACATAGTCCCTGTGAGTTTGTTACTCATCTCAAATTGTACAGCTGTATTCTGTTAGTTGACATGAACATAACCTACAAAGTGCTTTAAGCAGGATGCCAGTACTGAGATGTTCAGGTCCTATAGCAGGTGGGACAGATTTAGAGGAAGGGAGAGAGAAGCTAATCATTCTATAATGTGTCAGACGGTGTTGAACATAAGTCATAGTATTCACTACTATGGGTAAAACTATGGGCCATAAATGGGTGGGAGATTAGTGAGCTCAGACTATTGCTAAGACTACATGTTATGCAGCTGGTAGTTATGAATTTAAATGTGGGACTCATGTAGACCTGAATGCAAAGCTTGATTCCATCATTTACTACTGATGTGATTTGGGACCAGGTGATTAATTCTCTGTCCTGTTTCCTCATCTATAAAACAGAAGAAATATGTGCATGTATAAGATGTTAGGAGTAAAATCTAACACATTTTTTTTGAAAGCAGGATTTATTAAGAGGTCAGAAAAGCTTCCAGAGTTGGAGGGGACCCAAAGAGGTTGCCTAAGCTAACACATATTATGGGCTTGGGACAGTGCCTCACACACAAGAAAGTCAACAGACATTAGTAGCTATGGTCTTTTAATATTTTCATATCACTTAGGACTGGATAAGACTGCCTTTTTCATATTAATCTTGTCTCTGGACCTCCTTTCTGTACACCACAGAGAACAACCACAAATAGGGAAGTAATAGTTAAAGCAATAACAGCTACTTTCCAATGAAACGTGTGCCCTCCACGAGTATGATGGGACATGACACCTCTTCTTTCCTTGAGATGTAAACAGGTCAGTTTATGAGATAAACCAGTTTAGTTGATAACATAAGACTAGAAAGATTCATTTAACGTTAGCCCTTCACACTCAGAGACATCTCATACATCACTTACTAGCAACTTGACTGTACTTTTTTAATGAAATAGTGAAGAATGAATCACTTCACATTAATAGTATAGCATGGGAAGAAATTACTTTATTGTAATGATATTTGGCCTATAATGGAATTTTGGACATTGAAGAACTTATTTATGACAAAAAAAAATCAAAATTTTATATCTTATATTTTTCTAGTGTATGGTAACTTGTGAAGCAGTCACTGACATGCATTGCAGGTTCATTGATAACATGTTGTGCAATAGTAATTTGTTTGACGTTTTCCACCTGGTGTTTTTCTATTAGAGCAGACAATGCAGTCTCATTTTCTTCCTCCCATATAAACAATATGTAATATATTGTCCAGTCTGTTATTCGAAGAAAATGTGGAAGGACGCACTCATGATTCCTGAAAACCACTTCTCAACTGATTTATCATATCTCAATATATATTCTCCTTCATGTGCTTTTTCATATAATTTGAATGGAAAACTTCAAGGAAACATACATATTTGAAAAGTTTGCACCTGCATAAGTTTGTCCTGTATAATCACCAGCGATCTCTTTATGTCCCTGAGAGGGGGGTATCCCATGGTTTGCTAGATTTACTATGTCCCCTCAGAGGAGAAATCTAAGTGCAAAGGATTAAATTCATCAAATGCCCATGAAGGACACCCTACTTGGGCTGCAAGGGTTGCAGAGATGAAAAACATAGTCTTGGCTGGGCTCGGTGGCTCAGCCTGTAATCCCAGCATGTTGGAAGACCGAGGAGAGTGGATTGCCTGAGCCTGTGGGTTCCAGACCAGCCTGGGCAACTTGGCGAGACCTTGTCTCTACAATAAATCAGAAATTAGCCAGGCATAGTAGCACACGCCTGTAGTTCCAGCTACTTGGAAGTCTGAGGCAGAAGGATCACTGGAGTCCAGCAGGTCAATGCTGGGGTGGCTGTGAGTATACCATTGCACTCCAGCCTGGGCGATGGACTGAGACTCCAATTGAAAAAAAAAGGAAAGAAAAGAAAAGCATAGTCTTATTCTCAGACAAGGGTGGGGCTTATATGATAAGAAATTATAACAGCATAATAATAGGGAACATCATCATAATAAATATACCTATCACTTATTAAGCCCTGATGTGTGTCTGACACATACTATAATTATGTCTTTGGACCTTTTAAAAGACAGCAGTATTGATATCTGTGAAATAAGTATTTTCACCATTATAAAGATATTATATACAAAGGTGAACTTAAGTGTCATACTGCTATTATTAGATAACATACTATGGGTTGCAGAGGAGAGATAAGCCTACATCAGGTAGTTTTTGCTGGTGCTTTGAATTATTTGGAAATCTTGAATGTGATTTCTTTAATAACTGCAGTGTCCCAGGTTGTATTTGGGTTCAACAATCTCTTAATCCCCTACACTCTGTTCATAGCACTGTAGAAATGAGAGAGAGGAAAGATTGGGGTTTTTAAGCCAGCCAACAAGGAATTTATTCTTTTCCCTTTCTCACCTCTATGTTCATTTTCATTGCAAATGCCTCCCTACTCACCTCCCTTCTAAGGCTCTTCCTTAGTCTAAAGACCACATTATCATCAATAACTTTTCTGATTTTTTTTTTCTATTAATGAAATTTAAACTACAAACTTTTTTTCTAATTTAATTAATATGAAATTTCATACACAGGCTCACATCTGCACATACACATGCCAAATCATTAAGTGTAGTGTTATAAGTAAAATAAGATAAAAGAATTCTGCCTACTGGCATTAAAGTCATATTCAATATACAGCACACAGTTCACCTGTTGCAAATTTAGATCAGCTTGACTTATACCAGACTGCTCTTCCTTTGTTTTTCTTCTTGGAAACTTGTTAAAATTCTAATATTGTAGTGTAGTTCTCCTTACCTCCTCCCTAAGTGACAGGTGTCCAAACTCAGCTGTTACTCTACCTTTTTTTTTTTCTAGTGAGATTGTATAAAATGGACTATTTGAAATTCTGACATGGTACATTTAACTTAGGAGCCCTAAATTTTCCTGAATTACTGTATCATGAAAGAGGAATTACATCTAAATGTTTTTGTTTCACATACAAATTTTGATCTTTAATAATGACATGTTTAAGGGAAACATGTCTTAACTCAAGAAGTCATAGACTGATCTTTACAGCCCGCCTTCCACTGTGTTCCAGTGTAAAGAAATTACAGCACCAGAAATGTTACAACTAAACACAGCATCTCTCTGCATAGGCAGAAGGCCTACTTTCATTCATCTGTTCATTCATTAATTTACTCAACAGACTGTTACTAGGTACCTACCATGTGTCAGGCAGTGTGTTAGACTTACAAGAGTGCTTGCTGCTGGTGTCCTTTAATCTAATACTGAAATTTAACAATAGAAAATCATTGGTTCTCAAAAGAAATAAATGAAACATATACATTTGACATTGCATGCTTCTGTCCACTTGCTGCTTTTGACAGTCTTTAGATATGACTTATTTTAAGCTGCCTCATCCTTGTTGCATGAAATACTTCTTTGTCATTTTTATTTTAGATTCGGGTCACGTGCATGTTTGTTACATTGCCATATTGTGTATTGGTGGGAATTGGGTCTCAGATAGCCCATTTCCCAGACTATAGTAATTTCTGAACTCTAACTCCCTCCCCACCACCCACCCTTACTGCTGTCCCCAGTGTCCATTATTACCATCTCTGTTGCCATTTAACTCCCGCATATGAGTGAGAACATGGGGTGTTTGGTTTACTGTTTGAGTTAATTCACTTAGAATGATGATCTCTAGCTCCCTCCATGTTGCTGCAAAGAACATTCTTTTTATGGTTACGTAGTATTCCATGGTGTGTATATGCCACATTTTCTTTATCCGGTCAATTGTTGGTGGACACTTAGGTTGGTTCCATGATTCTACTATTGTGAATAATGCTGCAATGAACATATGAGTGCAGGTATCTTTTTAATGTATTGATTTCTTTTCCATTGGGTAGATCCCTAGTAGTGGGATACTTTTAAAAATTGATCTCTCATTTTTTAAAGACGTTCAGAAGGTAGAAACCTTTGTTTTTCTGTACCTCATACTTTTCCCCAAGATATTTCTAGTTATCTTTTTTACTCAGTGCTCAATACCTAGTACATGGCTAGTAAATATTTGTCGAGTTGAAGGCATGAAGAAAGGAAGGAACTTGAGAATTTACTGTATTAGGAATTTGCAAATTATCTGACATGTGACTTAACATACTCCAAAAGGCCTGTCCCTCTTTTTCTTCTCTCCGTGTGAATCACTGTGTTTGTCTTAGATCAGATTAGGGAATATATCTTCTTTTTCACTGGACAATCTGTTTTGGAGTTTGGTGCATACAACCTTGTATTTGTGGTTTCTTGTTTTTTGTTAGACATTTCAGCACTGGCGATGATTTTGTAGAAGTCTTAGAATCCTGATTGCTGCTTTGTGGACAACCCTCAGCCACTCTGTTTAATTGCTCTTACTCTGAGATTTCATTCTGTTTTGACATGGTTCTCTTCCTATTCTTACCCTGACTTAGTTGGAGAAACTCATCCTATTTTTGTTAAAAGATACCATATATTTAACACTTGCACTTTATAAGATCTTATCTTAGGTTTCATGAATTTATAGTATTAATTATACAATATAATTACTTATGTGAGTTATGAAATTAATTATAAAATACAAATGGCTTCAAAGAACTTACAACTTAGGTGGAGAAGTCGGACACAAACCCATAAGATACCAAAAAACAATTAATGTGGAGCTGGTGAAATAGAAAAAGGAAATCATTAGAACAGGTGGTTGGAAGATGAAGTGATAGATGAGGTCAGTGTGGTTGGGTTAGGCCTCCTGGGAGAAGGAAACAATGAGCTGACCCTGGTGGGACTTAGACATGAGGAGGGAGAGTGATCTGATCAGAGAAGACTTGAGTACAGGCAGGGACACCAGCAGTCCTGGAAGAGAGGGTGAGAGCTGAAGGCAGAGCAGTAACAAGGACCCGTGAGTCATCGTGTGCATGCTCAGGAATGTGGATTTTACCCTCTGGACTAGCATTTCCCAAGATGGGTCTTTCTGGAGCACTACTTCTACTAGATGTTGTAGGGTTGTTAGTCAAAAGACGTCCCTATGGTTGAAAAAGTGAGAAAAGCTGGGAGAAAGTTAAAACAAAATTTTATCTCCTGCAGTTTTCAAAGCCTTTAATATGCTAATCTGTATTGTTAATCTCTTAAGAGTTTCTCAAAATACAAATGGCTTCAAAGAACAAAGTTTTGATCACTGAATCCATTTTTTGTTGTTGTTGTTGTTGTTGTTGTTTTGAGTTGGAGTCTCACTCTGTCGTTCAGACTGGAGTGTAGTGGCACGCTCCCAGCCACCGCAGCCTCAACCTGCTGGTCTCTGGAGATCCTTCTGCCTCAGCCTTCCAAGTAGCTGGAACTACAGGCGTGCACTACCATGCCCGGCTAATTTTTTTGATTTATTGTAGAGATGAGGGCTCGCCAAGTTGCCCAGGTGGGTTTCGAACCCGCGGACTCAGGCAATTCACTCACCTCGGCCTCCCAAAGCGTGGGATTACAGGCTGAGCCACCGAGCCTGGCTTGAGTTCGTTTTTAATGAAGCATCTTGGGAGGGTAGTTGTCTGTAGAGACTATTTTGGGAAATATTGTGGGGAGCCATTTTGACATTGGAGTGAAAGGTGATATTGGGTAGGTGGTGCTAGGAACGTGAATCTGAAAAGGGTACATAGGGTGGATTGAGCGGGGAAAAGGGAGTGATTAGGAACCTCTGCCTCTGTCTAGCAGGCTATAATGAAGGCCTGGATTAGGGGGCATGGTGTGAGAAGGGGAAGAAAGGATAGCTTCCAGGAGCTATCAGAGTATAAGAATCCCTCACCCTTTTGTGAATGATCAGATGAAAAAGAGTTGCCAAGATGGAGACTCAAGAATGGCTCTGACTTTTGAGATTCATTCACAATAGGAGCCCCGTGTTGCAAGCTGTCTACAGATTTCTGAAGCTACACGGCAGTAAAAATCAGTGAGGTACTCCAAGGGTACTCCAAACTTCATGAGACAAGGGTGTGTCTGCAGGCGTTTATGTTTTTTTGGTGCGTGCTCTATCGTTCAATTGCTTTCTCAATAAAATGCACTTGAAACACAACACAGCTTTTTCACAAGCAATGTATCAGGTGTAAGGTAATAGTGCTCTCAGTGACTCTGTGCAGTCATTGGAGCTCTCCACACTGGGATATGGCCTATATATACTGAGGGAGTGTCTGCAACGCAAAGAGACTCTGTCCCCAACTGTTGGGAATCTGGTTCTTTGGCCCAAGTGTATTTTCGCCAGTTTTCTTCATCATGAGGATCTCTATCAGAAAGGACAGTGGGCACACTATAAAGGTCACTCGAATGTTGCTGGCAGCTCTCTTGAGTTTGTTTATTCCTAGAGATGCAGATTTCAGCACATGATGTCTGGTCTCATCATTTGTCTGGTCTCTAAGGACTGGCCTATAGGTTTGTTCACAGTCTTCATGTTCTCTTTTATCTATGTGCCTGAGGTTATGCATCTGGCCCTTCAGCCATTCAGGTAAGATTATACAGAATGATTATTTTTCTTTTTCCATGATTATTTTCTGTTCTTGAGAAATGTCCTCAACAATCTTGACAAAACAGGCAATGGAATAAAGCAGTCGTGTAAAATGAAAAGTTGTGCTGCTGCTTCTCTAGACTTGTTCATCAAAGCAGTTAGTTATTATAAGCTTTCTAGTTTTCTTACATACTCATGAATATAAATGCACTTACTGCTTAATTGATAACTCACTTATTCTATGTATTTACTTCTTTCCATTCCTACACCTGTTACAATTCTGTTCATGTGTTTGGGAGCTTGCAAATGATTCAAAGTAGCTGTGGTCGTTATTGTGGATATTTCTGAATTTGTTTCCTCTTTTGTTGTTTGTAATTCCATAAAGTATCTGAATCCTTTTTATTCTCAGTTACATTGCTTACTGGCACTTCACATGGCCTTGAAAACCCTTTGTTGTTCTTCTTTGTGCTCTTGCTTGACAGATTTCTGCCCACTGGTGTCTTATTATTAAATTAACTTGTGCTACTTAGATATACCAATGTCCTTGAGCGAGTTGACTACTTCAGGCTGAAGAAATTCGCGTTGATGCTTGAATTCTTCATTTGACTGCTTACGTAGGATTAATTCACTGCATAATTGCAAAAATCCCTCCTTTCCTTCTGTGAGTAGTGATTGTGTGCACTCCACGGGTCTTATAGACTCATGGCTGTAAGGGGTGAGATGGGAAGGAACATCACGATGTGCCCAGCCTTGTTGTCTAACTATTGTTAATGTTTGGTTAGTCAGGATTAAATGGCCTTCTGTTACTATGGGGGTCCAAGAGAGAAGGCACAGAGGGTAAGGGCAGCAGCCAGAGAGGGCACTTGTCTGAGCACATTTATGTTAATAAATGACCTCTAGTGTGCTAGATTGAAATGGGAACTTTTGCTTTGTTTTAAACTATAGAATGTGTTTTTCTTCCATTAGCTGAAGAATGATAAGCAATGAATGTGAGATAATGATGTGTGTCTATCAGTTCACATGGCCACATTCATTTTCTAATTAGATGGTTATATTATACTCAAGGCACTTCACATTTATATATTTTTAAAACCACAAATTGAAAATGCTTGTGAGAATATTAACCCTGCCTTTTTACATGTGGATTTACAATAATATTTTAGAGCTTCATATCAGTGTTATTTGATTAAAATATTAATGTGAACACTATATTATTAATATTCATAATAAAACAATTATAAGAATTTTAGGATGAGTGGATGAAAGACATGACCATAGTCTATCACTCTATAGTGGTTATAATTTTGGGGTCACAAGATTTCTTTTTTTTTTGAGTTGGAGTCTCACTCTGTCACCCAGACTGGAGTGCAGTGGCTGCTCCTGGCCACCGCAGCCTCTACCTGCTGGGCTCAGGCGATCCTTCAACCTCAGCCTTCCGAGTAGCTGGAACTACAGGCACGCGCTACGATGCTTGGCTACTTTTTTTTGATTTATTGTAGAGATGAGGTCTCGCCAAGTTGCCCAGGCGGGTCTCGAACCTGCGGGCTCAGGCAATCCACTCACCTCAGCCTCCCGAGGCACGGGATTACAGGCTGAGCCACCGAGCCCGGCGACAATTTTTCTTAATGGGGTTGTTCATTCACATGAAGGGTTTAATCTAGGTGCCTACTTGAAGCTTCTATTTTTAAAAATTTTTTTATTTTAAAGATGTGGGATACAATTCAAGGTTAGGTATACAAATGTTCATTATGCGGGTACCCTTGTTGATGAGGTGTGCCTCCTCCCCTGGCAGTTTCCCACTACTGCCAATTCCTTTCTTATAGTATTACGATAATTGTTCAAGGTTCACTTATGAGTGAGAACATGTGATACTCAGTCTTCGTTTCTGTGATAGATCACTTAGTATTATATACACAATGAAATATTATGCAGCCATAAAGAAGGACAAAATCATTAACTTTGCAGCAACTTGAATAGACTTAGAGTCTATAATACTGAGCTTCTATTTTTATATAGTTAGGTTGAGAAGAGTGGGCAAGGTTTTCATTTGTACAGTGAACAAATAAAAATATGTCACATATAACCATACACATGGATCATACATATTATATTAGCATAAGATTGTGCCATTACCCCCAAACCAAGTCACATGTGCAAAATTAAATATATCAGATTATATTTCTAACTTTATCTTTGGTTTACTTAAAAATTTGAATTATTGCATTAAGCAGATTACTTTGGTTGTAATTTAGCTATTGTTCCTTCTATTTTGAGATAAGAATAAAAATGTTTAGCTTATTCATATTCCAAAAGATATATATATTCAGGTTTGGGGACTTTTGGAAGAATATCATTTTAAATCTTTAAGAGAAAACATGTTTCTTACTACCTGTCAGTTTATACTTAAGAGTTGGCACATAATTTGTTTATTAATAAAACCATTTTTAATTATATAATTTAAGCCTTATGTAATTATCTTATTCTGATCCTAAATTTTGCTTCCATTTAGAGAATGTCACATAAATTGGTGAGATTGCCAGCAACACCATTTGTTTTCCAAAACAAAATAAAAGCTGCTGTAAGGATTTTAATTAATGGCTTTAGAGGACTATTTTAATGCTCTTAGCTGTTACTGCCCATCCAAGGGGCAGAGTTTCTCTTTATGGGACATCTTATATCTCATTCCATTTGACAGATCAGCCATTGTCTATTTTGCACCTCATTCCTTGTATCCAGTTGTATTGGGAGCCCTCTGTTTGTCTATGTCAGGACTGTGAATATTTGTGCACACATTCCCTGAAGCCATCACTTACACCCCTCCCCCCATACCCTGAAACTAACATAAATTGGTCAGTCAACAGGGTGGGGAAATGTGGCATTCACTGGAACCAAAGGGTTTTTGCTTTTCATGGCTTTGCTTCCCAAAATATTAAAGAAGAGATGTATTAAATAGTTTCCTTTGAGTTTACTTTATTTCACATATTTAAAAAAGTGATGTGTCCCAAAGCTCTAGAAACAAAATATTATTTATGTGAACATGGAGGCAGGAAAATACAAATAGCTTGGAACTGAAAAATTCTGTGGTAACTATGAAGTGGTCAACTCTTGTGTTAATTAAAAAATTCTTCACATTTCTGTAGGACCTTTCTCTCTCTCTTCTTCTCTTTTGCAAAAGTCCTTTATATCCAATATTTTATTTTGATCCCTCTGCCAGCACAAAAATCTAAGAAGACATTTTATCATTTTCTTTTTTTTAAATAAAAGAAACCTGTTATAGTCAAACTGCTTATTCAGTTTTACACAGCTAGTGATTAGGTCAGAAGTTGAATTCAAGTTCAAGGCTCCTAGTTGAAAGCTATTTCTACTGTAACACATTGCTTGAATTTATATTATTTAAAATAAATGTTTAATTAATTGGCAACACCTTTTTTTGTTGCTTGGTTCAGTCAAGTTCTCCAATTTGTTATCAGAGACCAGTAATCCTGTGATATTCTTTATGAAAAGTATAATAAATGTATTGACAGAATGGACTTTGTAGTCACAAAGTCATAGCTGGGTTTCAAATCCTGACCTTGGATAACTTACTTAACTTCACCCAACATTGTGTAAATTGGTGTCTTAATGTCCATATCAAACTACTGTAGCGAAGATTAAATTAGATGATGTATGCGAAGAGTGAACCGTGTAGTAAAGGTTCAGATTATGATAGCTGACCCCTTTCTCCTTTTCCTCCTTGTTACTATTATCTATTACTGCATAACAGACAATCCTCAGACTTAGGATTTAAGACAATTACCAGTTGTACTGTCTCTCACAATTATGTGAGTTGATTGGACTCAACCGGGTGGTTCTTCTGCTCATCTGCTCCTCATGATATCTGGGACTTCAGTCATCTGGGGGCTCTACTGGGCTCAAATATGCAAGACAGCTCACTCATGTCTGGTGCATCAGTGGGGTGGCTGGAAGGCTGGGCTTAGTTGGGGTGGCTGGTCTTGGTCTCTCTCCACATCGTCTCTCCACACGGTCTGTCCACTAGGACTTCTTAAGTGGTGGCTCAGGACAAAAGTGTAAACTTTCCAGCCTTCTTAAGGCTCAGTCCCGGAGGGGGCAGTATGTCACCTCTGCAGTGTTCTATAGGTTACAGTGAATCATTGAACCAACTTTTTTTCACTGTGGGAGGACACTATACCAGATCATTAATACCTGGAGGTATGAGACATTGGGGGCCATCTTTGGAGATCAGCTATTCAACATCTAAAAGTTTTCAGGGAGTGTTTTTCAGCCTTTTGAGGTGAGGCAGTGAATGAGAAACACCAAAGAAGAAGTGGATTTCTGCTTTTTGTTACTCCTAGAGTTGACGGAAGGCAGATATCATGGTTGTTTTTCTAAAGAACGTGCTAGAGTCCATCTTTTTCTCTTACTCTGAGATCCATATGGTGGAAGATGTGGTGGGACATGTCTGGCATGGGTTCTTCAATGATTTTGTGATAACACTGTCTAACATTTGAATTTATGATATTAAAGTACTTTTACCTATATTTCCCCTTTTCCCCTCATTGTAGTACACATAAGTTTGACCTGTATTCTCATCATACACATAAAGAAACAGGGGTTAGGAACTGAAATGACCCTTAAAATGGCACATAGCTTGAAAAAGGCAATTCCAGCCCAGAGCTTCTGTAACAGGGACATTGCTTCCCCATCTTGAATCCATTTCAGGGATAACTATGATGACATGTGGGGGTGGGGGTGGAGTCTAATGAGTGGAGGGTGTCAAAAGGAAGCACAGGGTAGAAGAATGGGCACAACATTTGGTGTATTTCCTAATTCTGCCATTTTCTACTTTTGTGAAGTCCAATGTTCCATTTCTCTCTTCTGTATCCTTCATTTGCTGTATTTGTGGGATATACTGTCTCTTCCTTGAAATAGATAAGAATAATAGTTGCCCTGAGCTTTTCATAGGCTCATCATCAATGTTGAAATAAGTAGTGTAAGAGGTCCAGCAGAGCGTCTGGTGTACATTAGGTGTTTGAGACATGTTAATTCTCTTTTGCTCTCTCCCTGTATTTCTTAAGGAATCTGCTTTCTTGGGGACAGAGCTGAACCTGGGTTATATTTTGAAATGCTTTGAGCATTCTCAGAGCACTTTGCATGAGAGAGAGAGGAAACTTTGGGAGGCTGGCATCTTTACCCTGAAATACAGGACTTGTTTTTCTGTAAGAAGACTGGCGACATGAATGAGCATGACTGGCACAGTCTTTTTCTCACATGCCACAAGTTGCTGTCGGCCTATCCACCCAGGCCGGCCACCTGCTGAAGAACAATGATGGAAAAGGGTTGGGGTCTGCTGTTGTTTTGTTTTGTTTTGTATTTTGAGTTGGAGCCTCACTCTGTTGCCCAGGCGAGAGTGCAACAGCATACTCATGGCCACCCTAGCGTAGACCTGCTGGGTGCCGGCGATTCACCTCAGCCTTCCAAGTAGCTGGAGCTACAGGCATGCACTACCATGCCCAGCTAATTTTTGATTTATTGTAGAGACAAGGTCTCATCAACTTGCCAGACTGACCTGCGGACTCAGGCAATCCACTCATCTGGGCCTCCCAAAGTGCTGGGATTACAGGCTGAGCCACCGAGCCTGGCCGGGGCCTGCTTTTATAAATGGCTGCTTCAGCAGATTATTCTGGACATTGGGATGAATTCCACCAGTCGCAAGTAAGTTGCACACTTAAATTTGCAGGCATTGTGCACTAAAACTTTAGAAGCCTCCTGGACCTTATGTTTGGATGGCATCGAAGAGCAGTTTTCTCCATTTGTATTTGGTGATGCTTGGACAGCCTGACTCTAGCCTTAGGAACCTCTGGTCTGAAGGGGGATGATGGCTGAGTTCACTCCTCCAGGGATGCAGAAAAACTGTAGTGCACCTTCTTTTGTCTACACCAAAGACAGGGCTGGAGAAACGTGTCATTGGAGTTTAATAGTGACTGTTTCATAGCAGCAATGCTCTGAACAAAGACCTCTGGTGGTCTGATCTGACAGTTCCTGTGGTGCTGAGGGTGGGCCCAGCTGCAGCCAGTAGTGGGACGTCTGTGAGTTGTGATGTTGGGAAGCTGTACTTTTGTGTTGTCTGCTTGCCTGTGACTAGAGGGGAAGGCCCATGGTGAAAATGGAAGCTCAAATCATCTCTCTTTTCGGCAATTGCTTCTAGGCATGGTTACATCAAAACCGACATGAGCAGATGCATTTGTTTCTTTTTAAAGACCTGTGGGCAAAGTGATTTTACAGCTTTTCTGAGTAACCTTTACTGCCAGGAACTCTCTCCTCATTGCTAACAAACATCTCTCCCATCTGAAAACCAGGCTTCTGTTCTCTTGTTTGTTTAATCAGGAGACATGGGGATTAAAATGTCATCATCCTCTGAATAATGATGCTTCCGATATCGAAAGGACATTTTTAACTCTCTGCAGCTAACTTTCCCCTACATTGTGCAGTCTCAACTCTTGAAGTAAAGGTCTATGAAATAATTTTTTCCTAAGGAAATTAAAATAATATTTTAGTGGGTTATGACTGCGGCCAAACGTTAGGAGACTTCCTCATAGTTTTAGAGCCTAAGACGTCAATGTGATAGAACCACTCAAATAAACAAAATGCAGTTGATTACTCGGGGGGGAGAAATGTGTATTTGTATCATGGCTGGTCTTCACTGCTATTAAAAGAATAAGCTTTTAAAAATAAATGTTAAGAGCTCATGTTTCTTTAGTGTCTATATGCCAATTTCACTTGCATTTTCTAAACTTCATGTCCACATACGAACTATTATTGAGTAGCAGATTCTCCTTTAGGTTAAAGTTTGGTCTAGTGCCTTGCAGAGTCAATAATGAATAAATGCATGTGCTTTTTAAAGGCACCTGCTGTGTGCTGGATGCTGTGTTTAGTGTTATATTCTCCTAAAATACCCATGTGCCTGATGAAGTGAGAGCCATGTCACCAAATAAACCAGCAAATTCATGCAAGGCCTGGCCAGTCCTTGGGAGAGCTCAATGGTAGTTTTAGAGTCTGGATAAAAAAAAATTGTTTATTCATTTCGCATTTCGCTGTTCTGACTGTGACTAGTGGCAGATATAGTCATCCCTCAGTATCCTCGTAGCATTGGTTCCAGAACCCCCACAGATACCAAAATCCATTGATGCTCAAGTCCCTGATATAAAATAACATAGTATTTGCATGTAACTTACACATATACTCCCATATACTGTAAGTCATCTCTAGATTATTCATAATACCTAAAACAATAGAAAGGCTATGTAAATAGTTGTTATACTGTGTTGTTGTTATTTGTATTTTTACTGTTGTATTGTTTTTGTTTATTTTTAAAGACTATTTTTGGTCCATGGTTGGTTGAATTCAGGGACATGGGACCCTTGGATATGGAGGGCTGACTATATTTTCTTTAAAGTCTAAAAATGAGCCAGGCTCGGTGGCTCAGCCTATAATCCCGCACCTTGGGAGGCTGAGGCAAGTGGAATGCCTGAGCCCGCGGGTTCAGGAATGCCTGGGCAACTTGGTGAGACCTCATCTCTACAATAAATTGAAAAAGTAGCCGGGTGTGGTAGTCCGCGCCTGTAGTTCCAGCTACTTGGAAGGCTGAGGCGGAAGGATCGCTGGAGCCCAGCAGGTCAAGGCTGCGGTGGCCGGGAGCGGCCACTGCACTCCAGTCTGGGCAACAGAGTGAGACTCCAACTCAATAAATAAATAAAGTCTAAAAATGAATAAATATGAGAGAACTTGTTTCCAACCAAGGTTCTTTTCCAGTGAGGAAATAGCATGTAGTGAGGTACCCAGGGGAGAAGAACCTGGGTATCTCACTTATCCCTGCTGTCCCTGGATGTTGCAGGGGACAGCCCTGTACACTCTCTTACACGCCCCAGGGGTGGGTCTGTGTCCAGGCTCATTCCTACTGTGAGGCTATGAACACAACCAAGGAAAACACATCTGTTGGTGTGGTGGTGCCAAGGGGGAGGTGGAGGGCTGAATCCTCCAGGGCTTCAACCAGTGGGAAACATGAAGCAGGTCATCTTGTTCTGCCTGTCCCTGCTCGCTGAGCCTTGGGTTACTCCCCAGTTGCCTCACCCTCAGGTCAAGGTTCTGCCAGTCTTAGCCTCCCAGGGGCCGTTTTGACGGAATGCCTTCTCCATTCTTCATCACAGTATTCTCTACTTTGTTTCCTTTCCTTGGGGCATTGCTCAGTGGTCATCTCACTGAACGATGAGATGAAATTTTTTCTGATAAAGGTTTATCACATAACTGGATTCATACAAGGGGGACCCCTCCAAAAACCAGAATTATCTTTTTGGAGGGAGAGCCCCCTGTAGTGCACTCCGAATTTATTCCTCCAGATCAAATGGTCAATCAAAGTATTTAATCTGGAAGTTTTAAGAAGGTTGAATCACAACTTGCGGAAGAAATCCTGAGTTGTGGCAAACAGGTGATGGGTTCTTCCACCAAAATATTAGCAGTGGGCAGCTTTAATGTGAGTAATTGTTATTTCTCTTTTCCTATTTTTAGTGTTTTCTAAATTTCTACAATGAATATATATTTCATATCAAAAAGAAATCGATCTTTCAGTCCGGGCATGGTCTATGCCTATATTGATCAGTAGTTTTCAGATGCTTTCAAGTGAACCTTTTTTTCAAAACAAGGTGAGATCCTTGGTGATCTGTAGTAGACTGGTGTCATTTATTTGCTTATACTAAAGCATCTGTTTTAGTTAAAATATTAACTGTATTTTATACTTGTTTTAATTTTTTTTTTTTTTCTTACTAGAGACAGGGTCTTACTGCCCAGGCTGGCCTCAAATTTCTGACCTCAAGGGATCCTCCCACCTCGGTCTCCCAAAGTGCTGGGATTACGGGCATGAGCCACTGCACCCAACCCAATAATAACTGATTTTAAATGATCTGTTTGAAGGTACAGCTTTTTTTCTCCCTAAAATATCATTGGGTTTTTTTTTTATATTGAGGTATTTAAATAGGATGTGGCTGGCTTTGATCAGAATAAAAAATGACTACAAGTTTTATTAGGAATCTCTCCTTCCCTTCCAATGAAGCCCTGTGTGGGTTTGGACTCAGCCCAAAGTGGGTTAACTTCATTCCCGGGAGTCTGAATCTGATAACCTGGGCAGTTACGCCCAAGGGGTTAGGCTCAGTGGCTGACAGCAAGTCTCTGCTGCTTTGAGACCCTCTTTAGAACTCAGATGATGAACAGGTTCGACTGCCTCGTCCAGGAATATCATTCTTCAGGATTTTTATAAGAAATGAATGAGACCAAGAACCATACCATCCTTTTTCTTGGGGGTTTCTGCCCTGCACACTGAGTGACATCGCCAGTTACTGCCAAAAAGCACCCACAGAGACTGTAGTCATCATGAACATATAAGACACATGAGCAGAGACAGGAACACACAGACCCCCAAGCACTCTGACATGTGGATTCTTTTTTATTTTTATTTTTTGAGTTGGAGTCTCACTCTGTCGCCCAGGCCGGAGCGCAGTGGCACACTCGTGGTCACCGCAGCCTCAACCTGCTGGGCTCAGGTGAGCCCACCACCATGCTCAGCTAATTTGTTTGATTTATTGTAGAGATGCAGTCTCGCCAAGTTGCCCAGGCTGGTCCCGAACCCGTGGGCTCAGGCAATCCTTTCGCCTCAGCCTCCCAAAGTGCTGGGATTACAGGCGTGAGCCACCGTGCCTGGCCAACATGTGGATTCTAATACCTTTTCATCAGGCAGCTGGGAGGACATGTAAGCTAATTGGTGAAAGACGTAGTGCTCTGAGCACAGTGCTTAGCCCATGGTTAAAACTCAAGAAGCAACAGCTTGCAGGTGTCATTATCATTGGTGAAGAAACCAGATACGAGGGGGGCCCTAAAAACCCTGGAATTTATTTATTAAAAAGTTGTGTGTTTATTCTTACATGTTTAAACTTCAGGCACCTTCAACCTTCTCAAAACTTCCAGAAAAAAATTTTGATTGACCATTTGCATCAGGAATTGCAGAAGAAACGTCCCAAGTTGTGGCAAACAGGTGACGATTCTTCCACCATGATAGCGATTGACCATACTGTGCTGAGTGTTCAGCAGTTTTTTACCAAAAATGTCATGACCCCCGTGTCCCACCCTCCCTATTCATCCAATCTCACCCTGAGTGACTTTCTTTTGTTTTTGTTTCCCCAATGAAAAAGTCCTCAAAGGGAAACATTTTGCTGATGTGGAAGAGGTGAAACCAAAAAAAAAAAAAATATGGCAGAAACACCAAAAGGCATTAAAATGGACGAGTTCAAATACTGTTTTGAGCGGTGGAAAAAGTGTCCCGATAGATGCATTGCATCTAGTGGACAGGATTTTGAAGGTGACTGGAGTTTAAACATGTAAGAATAAATACATCATTTTTTATAAATTCTGGGTTTTTCTTTTTTGGCTCCCTCCTTGTAAATTATATTTGTACACATACTTGTGCAAACCAAGGAGAGATCAAAGCATTGTCATACTTTCAATAGAACCCATGCAGGAATGACAGACTTCAAGAAAAATTAAAGTTAAAATTAAAAGCCACTATTGCCTGGTACTCCCTCTCAAAGACACACTTGTGTTAACGTCCTTAAGACTGGTTGGCAAGATCTTGAGATTAGGCGCCTAACTGAAGGACTCCTGCAAGCTGGCTTGGCCTGCCCTGCCACTGTGACTGCTGACATGGATGATGTTTTTTTGTGTGAATCGTAAGAACCGTGCATTTCAGGCTGTGGCAAGTCATGGAAAGAAGGAAGCAGGGTCTTGCGGTTGCAAGGAGGGCGTGAGGCACACAAGCCCTTGCTCCTTGGGAAACGGAGGGCTGACCAGGAAATTAACCCCTGTGTACAAGGAGTCCCCAGTGTTTGACCCTCCCCTGAAATGGCTAAGCAGAATTTAAAAGAGTAAAAGCGAGGCCAGGAGCAGTGGCTCACGCCTGGAATCCTAGCACTCTGCGAGTTAGAGGTGGGAGGATCGCTTGAGGCTGAGAGTGAAAGACCAGCCTGGGGCAACCTTGCAAGACCTCGTCTCTACGAAAAAATTTTAAAAATCAGCCAAGAGTGGTGGTGGACTCCCGTTGTCCCAGGTATTTGGGAGGCTGAAGCGGAAGGATCGCCTGAGCCAAGGAGGTTGAGGTTGCGGTGAGCCGTCATCGGGCCCCTTGCACTGCAGCCTGGGAGACAGAGTGAGGTCCCGACTCAAAAAATTTTAAAAAGAAGGTAAAAGCAGAGTCTTTTCTTGTCCATAGTTATGTGTCCATACCTACTGGAGGGCCTGGAATTAAATAACCCTGATTGCTGCTGCATGAATGAAGAAATCAATGGAGCCTCAGAGGTCAGACTCTCCACGGAAAATGGCTGGTGGGGCGGTGACGGGGGCAGGGGTGGGGGGGAACAGGGGCCTATGAGAGGCCCGGAGTCTTGGCTGCTCCAGCACTCACGGGGATATTCCCTGATGTCCCCAATGGCTGAAATGAGAGGAATTTTAATTTTAATTCGACTACAAGCAATGACATTGTGAGGGTGTTTCATAAGAAAGACACTAGCGGCCAGGCTAGGTGGCTCAGCCTGTCATCCCAGCACTTTGGGAGGCCAAAGTGAGAAGATTGCCAGAGACTGCGGGGTTGAGACCAGCCCAGGCAACTTGGCAAGACCTCATCTCTACAATAAACCAAAAAATTAGCCGGGCGTGGTAGCATATGCCTGTAGTTTCAGCCACTTGGAAGGCTAAGGCAGAAGGATCGCCAGAGCCCAGCAGGTCGACGCTGGGATGGCCGTGTGTCACTGCGCTCCAGCTGAGGCGACAGAGTGAGGCTCCAGCTCATAAAAAAAAAAAAAAAAGACATTAGCTAAAAGTTACCTAGGCCAGGTGGTTCACGCCTGTAATCCCAACACTTTAGGAGGCAGAAGTCAGGGGACTGCTTTGAGCCCAAGAGCTTGACACTAGCCTGGGTAACATAGTGAGATCTTGCCTCTACAAAAACAATTTTTTAAAAGTTAGCGTGGTGGTGGGCTCCTATAGTCCCAGCTATTCAGGAGGCTGAGGTGGGAAGGTCTCTTGAGCCCAGGAGTTGGAGGCTGAAGTGAGCTGTGATTGTGCCACTGCCCTCCAGCCTGGGTGACAGAGTGAGACCTCGACTCGAGGGGGCGGGGGGAAGACTGGTCTTGCTTTCTAACCTACAGGGACACAGAGCCTGGTCCTGTTCCTCCAGTCTTCGGGGCTGGCCTGGCCTCCCCCGTGTCCTCTGCCGCTCCTGTTCTTCCTTCCCCAGCAAGGGCAGCGACAGGAGAGTGAGCTGTGCTGATGCTGCTTGAGGAAGGCAGGGCGGGTCCTGGCCTTGGAACCTGCCCTGCCCGCTGGTCAGCACCGGCCAGAGACGAGGCCTGCAGGTGGCAGGGGGCTTTCTCTCCACTGAACGCCAGGGGACCGAGCCCACTGGAATAGGCAGCTCCAAGCACATGCTCTCTGTCTCTCTCTCTCTGTCTCTGCCTCTGTTTCTGTCTCTCTTTCCCTCTCTCTCTTCCTGTCTCTTTCTCTGTCTCTTTCTCTGCCTCTTTCTCTCTCCTCTGTCTCTATTTCTGTCTCTGTTTATCTCTCTCTTTCTCTCTGTTTTTCTCTGCCCTGTCTCTGTGTCTCACTCTCTGTCTGTCTCTGGCTCTCTCTCCCTGTATCTCTCTCTGGCCTCTCTCTCATCTCTCTCCTGTCTCTGTCTCTTTCTCTCTTACTCTCTCTCCTCTGTCTCTGTCACTCTGTCTCTCTCATTCTTGCTCTCGCTCTCTCTCCTCTGTCTCTCTCTCCTCTGTCTATCTCTGTCTCTGTCACTCTGTTTCTCTCCTCTTTTTCTTCTCTCTGTCTCTCAGCCAACCTACTCTCATATTTCTGTGGGCTCCCCAGACCCCTCTTTAAGAGCCAAGAACTCACCCCCCACCTGCTGGGCACACCGGCTGCTAGCTGTTGAAAATCACACTGAGTCCTCTCTGGGAAGCCCCTTGGGAATTACCCTCCACCCAAGGGAGGGGCCTCCCCCCAAGATTGCTTCATCCTGCCCAAGAGCAGCCCAAACCCACAACTGCAAAATAAAGGCTGGATCTGCTTGCCCGGCATGAGCCCACCACAGACCAGCCCGACCCAGGGCCCCCAGGGCCAGCCTTGCCCACTGCCCATCTGGCCTTCTCGCTCTGTCAAGAGGGGGCACACACTCTCGAGTCTCCTGGGTGGCCTCCCAAGGCCACGAGGCCAGTGCGCAGAAGGGCTGTAACCCCAGCCAGACCCACTTGACTCTCGGCCTGGGTTTCCATCAGCTCCATCAAGTCCCGGATTAGATCTGCAACCGACACACCCTTACGTGTTAGCCCCACGTGCAGGCGCCTTCCCCCAAAAGCCTCCTCCTTACCTCCCTCGCCCGGCCTGCTGTGACCCTGGTCCTACCACATCACACACCCTCCTTGCCTCGGACAGCTCGCTTTTCTCCGCCTGGCCACCGCCTCTCCTCCCATAAGCCTCAGCTTCCTTTGCTGTGAAGACTTTCCCGACCGTGCCCACAGAGGCGGTAGAGTGTGGAGACTGAGCATGGCTGGCCCTGAGCTCCCTGTGGGCAGGGACATGTCTCTTGGCTCTGCTTCCAGGCCTGTGATAGCTGCTTTGCAGCATGAATAAATATGTGAACTCAGCTGAGGTGCTGGTCCCAGAGGCCAGCTGAACAGGCAGCATCAGACCAGGGGGACCCCCAAAAAACCCAGAATTATCTTTTGGAGGGTGGGACCCCTGTAGTCCAGGTTTCCCCCACTAGGTGAGTGTCCTAGGAACCCATGGGCGTCCGTGTCCCAGTTGGTGTCTTTGTGAGAGGCAACGTTCAGCTTCAGCGAAATTTTTTGGAGATTTCTTCAACGCGTTTGCCCATTTCCTGATGGGTGATTTACGGGCGCACCTGCCCACACCGCGCTGAGTGTTCAGCGGTTTTTGACCCCAAACCAGCATGACCCCCGTGGCCACCCTCCCTAGTTACTCGATCTCACCCCGAGCAACGTTTTCTTGTTTCCCCGATGAAAAAAAGTCCTGAAAGGGAAACGTTTTGCCAATGGAAAAGGAGAATAAAAAAATAGCAGATGCACTCAGAGGCGTCCAAATGGATGAGTGCAAAAACTGTCTTGAGCAGTGAGAAAAGCATCTCCATAGGTGTACTGCATCAGACAGAGTGTACTTTGAAAGTGATTGAAGTTTCAACACATAAGAATAAATACACAGTTTTTCATAGATGAATTCCGGGTATTTTTGGGACCCCCCCCCATATAACACCATCCAAACCTCCATAAATTGTGACCTCTCTGAGCCGGAGGATGGGTTTTTCTTCATCTTAGTCGCTTTTCCCATGCCTATCAACACAGGTGCCTGCTTGCAGAGGACGCTCAGAAAAACCCAGTAGACCAGCAAGGCACTTGCCGAAAGGGCTCGTGTGCAAGAAAATCATTTCACTTCCAGGCTCAGACTTTTTTAAAGTTCTGCTATTTAAGACACATAAGATATTTCTCTACTTATCTCTTGCTTTTGAAAACTATCACCACAGTACCCAGATCTCTTCTTAATGAATATGCTTCTCGGATCTAACTTTTAAAGTTTCTCCTTCATTTGAAATTATTATTTTTTTCCTACTTAACAGAGCACAGGATGACTTAGGGCTTGCTACACGCCATTTCTAGGTCAGAAATCAAATTGAATGTGGATACAGCAACATGATCGAGTTGGCCTGTGTAACACTGCATACTTGTTTTAAATGGCCCTTTGAAATATCAATATGTATCAAGAGAGCAGGGAGACAGCCCACAGACCGGGAAAAAGTATTTGCCACTCCATGTCTGACAAAGGCCTAACATCTTGGATCTCCAAGGAACTCAAACGTGCTGAAAAGAAAAAAACAAACAACCCCATCATAAAGTGGACAAAAGATATGAACAGACACTTCTCAAAAGAAGACATATGAGCGGCCAACAGACACATGAAGAAATGTACAACCTCACTAATCATCAAGGAGATGCAAATTAAAACTACTCTGAGATACCACCTAACTTCAGTCAGAATGGCCGTTATCAATAACTCAAAAAATAACAGATGCTGGAGAGGATTTGGTGAAAAGGGAACACTTCTACACTGTTGGTGGGAGTGCAAACTAGTGCAGCCTCTGTGGAAATCAGTGTGGCGATTCCTAAAAGCTCTAAAAATCCACCTTCCATATGACCCCACAATCCCCCTACTGGGAAAACACCCTGAAGAACTCAAATCACTCTGTAAAAAAGATACCTGCACATGTATGTTTATTGCAGCATTGTTCACAATAGCAACATCATGGAACCAACCATGCTGTCCATCAAAAGAGGACTGGATTAAAAAAATGTGATACATATACACAATGGAATATTACGCAGCCATAAAAAAGAACAAAATCATGAATTTTGCAGCAACCTGGATGGAATTAGAGTTTTTAATATGGAGTGATCACTCACAGAAACAAAGATCTGAGTATCACATGTTCTCACTCATAAGTGGACATTGAACAACTATCG
>CAUYQG010258143.1:0-14610 GCA_963574415.1 Tarsius wallacei
TATGTGAATATGGCATACCCATTTGTTCATTCATTGTACAAACACTTGGAGACAAGTGCTATACTAAGTGTTGGGATTATGAAGAAAGAAAGAAAGAAAAAGAAAGAAAGAAAGAAAGAAAGAAAGAAAAACTTGCCCTTAGGGAGTTTATAGTGTAACTCAGAAAGACAAACACATAAACTCCCTAAGGGCAAATTTCTTTCTTTCTTTCTTTCTTTCTTTCTTTCTTTCTTCCTTTCTTTCTTTCTTTCTTTCTTTCTTCATAATCCCAACACTTAGTATAGCACTTGTCTCCAAGTGTTTGTACAATGAATGAACAAATGGGTATGCCATATTCACATAAAGAATCAGGAAATATTCTGAAAATGGAATTGCTCTCAAAGATGAATTCCTGAACATGATTTAATGTGAATTTAAACAAAATTTCGCTTTAGGACAATTTGGTGTTCCATTGTAAATGAAGAAATGCCGAATTCACTCAAGAAGAGAAAAATCATTTTCCGTGTGCCTCTGGTGTGGAAGAAGGCGCTGTGTGTGAGCTTGCACATAACCCATGGCAAATCACAGATAAAGAATGAGATATAGTCAACTGTAGTAAATGTGAGTGAGTGTTTCTCATTCTGTTTAAGCTATTCAATTAAAGCAACCTGTTGTGAAAATTTGTAATGATGCAACCTTCTGGCTGAAAGCAAAATGAATTTAAATTATGACCGCTTCCTAACTAATCTTCAGGGAAATTCTTTTGATGGCTTTACGAAGCTTTAATAGTCATTAAAAACAGAAGCGTAAGTTGAGGGCACAATTTTTCCCCTCTGCAAGCAGTTTTCTCCACCTTTGAAGGTCGTTTTAGCAGAAGACTTCTGTAGAGACAAGCCGGGTATCTGGTTTCCAAAGGGCAGCCTGGAATATGGATTTCTGATGTAGAATCATTAAGTGTGGATTTATCAGGCATGGCCAGAAATTTTGTAGAATTTAGTCTTTCAATTATTTTAATTCTCTAGCCCAGTGTCTCCTGAATGATTTCTCAAACCACTTGGATATTTTTATAAAAAAGAACAAAAAAGTTTTCCATACGTTTGCAAACTTTGGGCTTAAAAAGTTTCTGTTCCGCAGGACTTCTTAGAGCCTTTAATATTATGCTGTCAATCTTTGGAAGGAAATTTTAGCATTCTGTGCTTCAAATATATTTGGATATATAAAACATTTTTGTGGAAAGCTTTAACGTCTCCAAAATATGCATTTTCAGAAGCCAATTTGTAAACCTGGCAGGGTAGACTTTGAACTGTTGAAAATCTAAAAAAGGAAACCTAACGAGTTTGTGTGTTGGCCAAAGGTCGGTCTGCCTTTGCAACCTTGGTCTTGATGGGGTTCAAAACATGCTTCCCCAAAGTAGGGTGCCTTGGAATATTGACTAGTTTGAGCTGGAGGAACTTGAGAAGTGGCAGGTGCTGGAATGACTCTCTGAGCTCCTCTAGACGGCAGATCATGACACCCTCAAGAGAGAGGAGCCCTCTCTGTATGCAGTGGAAGGAGCACCTTTACTTCTAATGCTGGAGGGACACCAAGGCGAATCCAAACAAGCAGGCCTCACGAAATTTCCCCTTGTGTACCACCCTTCCCTCAAACTGTTTTGTCCTATCACGTTTTCCTACAACTTTCCATCTTCATCAAACTTAGAGGTAAAAATACTTATGCTTAATGTTCCTTCCTGTCTTCATTTCCCTATGAAGGCTCTCGTATCACGCAACCCTTGTATTAAATAAATGGGTATGCTTTTCCTTTTTTAGTCTGTCATTTTTTCAGTCTAATTTACAAGGCCCCAATCAATGAACCCAAGACAGGTAGAAGGAAAGGATTGTCCCCTCCCTTCTAGTAATGATGGCATAGCCCCAACAGAGTTCTGGGTCTGGCAGTGCTTCCTGAAGATCCGGGAAGGAAGGACACAAAGGAATATTTCTGGACTGAGCATCTGTGATTTAAGGAAGCCACCTGGGAGAATGGACATAGTGCTGGTCTGGGTGTCAGAACTGAGATTCCCATTCAGGCTTGGTTTCCCGACAGCTGTGTAGTCTTGGTAGGCGCTTAGCTGCCCTGGGACTTCCTCTCTTCTGTAAATGAAGAGATTCCCAGAAGAGTCTCTTCAACATACAAATGACTAATGGGCATTTTAAAAAAAGGAAAAAAGGCTAAATCTTCCACTTAAACAAAGGAAAAATCTATCAAAAGGAAAAAAAACTAGAGAAATAGATGGGTTTGTAATTAGGAATGTTTCATCATAATCTCTTGACATCGTAACTACTTTAATGGAACAGTGGAATGACTATAGCAACAACTGTTTACAGCACTTCCATCTAGCAGCTATGACGTGCAAACTGAAATAAGATCGCAGGGAATGTTTAGTGATGCAGAAAGTGTTTGCAGTAGAAAGTTATGTTAATAAGAATGAATGATCTACAACTCTTTGTGGTATGGTTTCAATTAATTTTAATAACTGTGTGTGGCAGTAGTGGGAAACAGCCAGGGGAAGGGGAGTGGGATTGACAGTTGAGGGAAAGAAACTTCCAGGGGCGGGGAGAGGGGGCACACCTCATTCACAAGGGTGCCTGCATAATGAACATTTGTATACCTAACCCTGAATTGTACCCCACATCTTTAAAATAAAATAAAAAACTGTGTGTGCATATACACACATTGTACATACGAAAGCCTAAGTGTTTTCTTTGGGTGTTGGGAAGCATATATTTTCCTTTTCTATAGACTTCTGTATTTTTGTCTTTTAATTGATGAGCATGCATTTTTTTCTACGCAAAGAAAGTTATTTTTAGAAAAAGCAAATAAATTGATAAATGAAACAAAGAATATAAATTTCTAAAGTTCCTACTCAACTACGCATTGTGTGATGTAAATGATGGTTGGAAAAAAACTGCAGAGTGGGGGAAGCAGAATGGTATAGACAGGATCAACACCTATTTTATTGATTGAATGGACTGGAATTATAAAGTGGCCCATTTGCCTTGAGGCCTTTAAACTGTGCTTGGAGTGGAAGCAGTTGGAACACTAAGATGCTGGTTGACAGGGTATCTCCCTTAATTATTTGCTCTTAAACTAATAGCGACTTCCTTTAGAGGACTGTTGCCTGCAGTGAAACTTTAACTCCCATGGCAATCGTCAGTGGCTGTCTGGAACCATAAAAAAAGTTGTTTTTCCTGCAGGGTAGGAAAAAGACCTTGGGGCTAGTGTAGCCATGGAAAAGAGTACTGGTGTAATGTGAAACAGTTAAGTTCAGGGGTCCTGGGGTTGAGCAAAACCAGCCACCAAAGGCAAGAACAAGGTAAACTGATGACCCCGGGCAAGTTATTCAGCCTCTTTTTGTCTCATTTTCCACTTCTATGAAGCCACTGTCTACCTCATAAAACCATGGCAGGGATTAAACAATATAATACATGTAATGCTCTTTGAAGAATGTCTAGTATACAGTAAGCACTTAATAAGTGTTAGTTTTTATTGATGTTATGATGTTACTGCTTTAAGACTCTATTTATCTATAAAATCAGAATAAAAATAGGGACTTCTTGGAAGATTGGCTGTGAGAAATAAATGAAAAGAATAATATAAAGAATCTAGCCCAATAAGCAAAATACAAAGGAAAGATTTGTACATAGGGGTTACTAAAAATTGTTGATTAAAGGGAAAAAAAAAATCTTAGAAGCAATTTTTCTTCATGATTCGATTATCCCTGTCTGAGAGAATTCGCTCTGAAAATCCTGTGCTTGGCCAGATCACAAAGATTTTGCACCCTTGTGGAGTCACTGAACAATGGAAGCTCCCTAAGAGGTTATGAGCTTCTTGCGAGAAGAATCTGCTTAGTGGTTGTGTCTTCTTGAGCTTCTTTCATATAGAATGGGGTTGTCAGGACACAGGAGGAAGAGTGCTAAGCCAGGATGCCAGAGGTTTGTTCCTCCCACAGCTCTGCTCTTCTTTGGGGGCTCCCTGGTAAGTCACTTAGAATGTTCCCTCCTTATCGCCTACAACTGGAACAATTAGACTTCTCTATCTACCTCAGGGAGTTGTAAGGTTTGAGGAAGCAGTGGTTCTGAAGTCCTTGGTAATGACTTAGGTCTTGACTCCCTCAACTAAAACAGGAAGACGAGAACGCTGTCCTTAAGTTTAGACAGCTGGTGTTCCCTGTGGGCACATTTCTCTTGACTTCCAGTATGTTGCTTCTTGGTGAATCAGTTCATGACACATGTGATTTGGGCTGCATTTGGTTGTCCTGTGGATAATTATATTCACCTACAAGTTTATGCTTAAAACTTTACATCTGGTTTATATAAACAGCTTTGGAAATTCATTTGTATAAAAATTTTGATAGTTTAAAAAATACGTCACAGAGAATGTCATTGGTAGTTATAAGTTTAGCTTCTGACTGGCATTTTAAGGAGTCTAATGTGGAGAAGAAGTCAGAAAAACTTTGTTTTTCTTCATTGTAGTCAAGAATTTCAAAATCTCTTTATGTTTGGGTGGGTGGGGATGGGTTGATCTGAGTTGGTTTTTTTTTTTTTTTTTACTTAAAATGCCATTTCTCCATGAGTGTATTTTATTTCTTAAAGGACTTTAAGGTACTTGTAAGCTCTAAAGGTGTGAAAAAGCTGAACTCATAGAAGCAGAGAGTAGAGGAGACTTACTGTACAATATGAGGACTATAGCAAATAACATTGTATTGCATGCTTGAAAATTGCTAAAAGTAGATTTTAAATGTTCTCCCCACAAAAAAATGATATGTGAGGTAATACGTATATGAATTAGCTTGTTACCATTTCACAATATCAAAACAAGAAGTTGTACACTATCAAATATGTATAATTTTTATTTTTCAATGAAAGATAAATGAAATTTTTAAATTTTTTTATTTTAAAGATGTTGGGTACAATTCAGGATTAGGTATACAAATGTTCATTATACAGGCACCCTTATGGATGAGGTGTGCCCCCTTCTCCCCACTACTGCCTATCCCTTTCTTATAGTATTATAATTGTTCAAGGTCTGCTTATGAGTGAGAACATGTGGTACTCAGTTCTTGGTTTCTGTGATAGATCGCTCAGTATGATAGACTCTTAAGTCCATCCAAGTTGCTGTGAAGTTCATAATTTTGTCCTTTTTATGGCTGTATAATATTCCATTGTGTAGATGCGCCACATTAAAAAAAAAAATCCAGTCCTCTTTCGATGGGCAGCATGGTTGGTTCCATATTTTTGCCATTGTGAATAATGCTGCAATAAACATGTATGTGCAGGTATCTTAAAAATAAATAAATAAAAAATTTAAAAGACATTGAAATGTGAGTCAGGAGGTAATAGCCTCAAGCCTAGGGAGACAAAACGTCAGTGGAATTGTCATAACTACCTGGATAGCTTGATATGTATGCTGAGCACGGTTAGGGGAAGACATCTGTCTTGCATTGTGTAACTACCATTGCAAAATTCCAGAGGAAGAGCGCTAAATATTATTCTCATCATGCCATATCATTGCCATTGCCCTTCAAGAATTTCCATTGCATTGAGAACTGTACTGGAGTACGGCTGGGATTCGTTTTTTTTTTTTCTCTCTCGCTGTGCACAGGTTATCCCAGATTAGTGACAGGAGTCTCGCGTTTATACCAACATGAAGAATACATGCTCAGATAGTTAAGATGAATGTGTAATTATGCAATAGATACTAGCTCACATTACCCCTCCTCTGAATGAAATGTTACTAAATTATTTTCTTCTGTTTAAGAAGTATCCCTAGAAAGAAAGCTCGATCAAAGAAACTTCCATGGATATTTATAAGGAAGAATTCAAAGCAGGCTTTTTTTTTTTCACTTTTCAGAACAATTTTCACACGCATTTATTGGCTAGTACAGATATACCGAGAAGACACGATTTCCACGAGAAGAAAAAAAGGCAATGGTGGGAAAATGGTCAGGGTGACAAGAGAACTTTGAAGTGCTAAGAAACAGCTGAACCACATAAGCAAGCCAAGACAGGATCTGTTTCCATTGCAGAATCAAATGAAGACCGAGGTGGCTAAAAGTCAGTTTCCGAGCTGCCTTGGGGAATGTAGCCAAGTGCCCTTTCTACTTTCATTTCCTAATGCCCCCACTGATTCTGCTGACCCTGGGAGTTATAGCAATCAAAGCAAGCTGTGGACAGATGGACTCCCAGAATCTGACATGGCCTCGTGCTGGGACCAAGAAAACGAAATTCTAAGGATGTACAAGGTTTCCCATGAGGGTGTTGTCAAATAAATGTTGGCTACCGATGGACAAAATAATTTTTGATCAGAGACAAAAAATTTACTGCCATTTCCTAAGAGACTCATCATCATCTATGAACTCTTGCTTGATTTAGAGTCCTGATTTGCTTTGCAATTGTTTTGTTTTTCTTTATGCCATTTCTCTGTCCGTTTATCCAAATTCTTTTCTCTTTCTCTTTCATGCCTTGCCACCTTCTTGAAGCAAAAAAATCAGAGCAATATTTTCTTTCTTTTTTTTTTTTCTTTGAGTCAGGGTCTGTTGCCCAGGCTGGAGTATAGTGGCACCATAATGTCATATTGCAGCCTCAACCTCCTGGGCTCAGGCCCTCCTTCTGCCTCAGCTTTCCAAGTAGCCGGGACTAGAGGCACATGTCACCATGCCTGGTTAATTTTTTTATTTTTATTTTTTGTGGACAAGAGGTCTCGCTGTGTTGCCTATGCTGGTCTTGTACTCCTGGGCTCAAGCAATCCTCCCACCTCGGCCTCCCAAAGTGCTGGGATTACAGGAGTGAACCACCGTGCCTGGCCCTGGCTAATTTCATAGAGCAGTATTTTCCGTGGAATGTCCACATGCTTGGTGTTTCCCAACACCAAGAGAAAAAAACAAGAGCAACATTAGAATGTAAATAGAACACACAAAAAATATGTCCTTTGGATCTTTATTGGAACTAATTCTGCTGCCTTCTTCTTGGCTCAGTTGATTGACAGATGAATTTTGTTTGACTTTGAATTTGGAAATTGTCACTCTTGTACTTTTTTTTCCATGCCAATTGTGTTGCCTCAGGTTGTTTTTGACATATTAAAATTTAGTTTTTTATTACACATCCCATCTTAAGACAATAAGGAAGAGAAAATTATAATGTAAATAAAACATACTCTATTTGACATTTATTGAATCTAATTTTGCTGCCTACACCAAGGTCTAATTCCTGCAATTCTCTTTTTCCTGAGAAAGCTTTACTTCCTTTGATATATGTTTTGTACTAGTAATGTTACATTTGTGTGGGGTTTTGTTATTAGAAAATACTTCTATATAGATTATTTCACTTGGTCTAATGAGGAAACTTTGGAGGAGGCAAGCACGGATGACTATTTTTGAAAGAGGAGAGTGATGTTCACAAAATTCAAGATTAGAATCTAGATCTTCAGAATTCAAGTCATTCTCTCCACAGCACGGTGGCACAGGGAGTCACAGCAAATGACCTTCTTTCTCACGTGTCTCTTTCTGGTAGACGAACGTTGAGATCTTGGACTTTGACCTCCGCTCTCAGTTAAGGGTTTACTATCATATAATTGAAGAATGAGCTATTGCTCCATATGCTGTTAGGTAGGAAGTTGCAATCTTTAGCTGATTAGTGACTAAATTAATACAAAACTTGAAGAATAAGGTGATTATTAAAGGCATAGTTAAAGTTCAGTTATGAGTCACACACACACACACACACACACACACACACACACACACACACATCCCAAAATAACAATGAGTTCAACAGGAGAGAAGTTTATATTCTCTGCTATGTAAAATTCTGGAAGAATTTGCTTTGCAAATGCCCCAGAGTCCAAGGCTTCCTCTAGCTCACAGTTCTGCCAACCTATGTCATAGCCCCATTTTTCATGTGCAAGGCAGCATCCTCAAACAACAATAAGATGCAGGAAGACATAAAGAAAAAGGGACAAGGGGCACACAACTGCTACCTCTTAAGAAAGGTTCCTCAGAGCTGCCATGTGACATCTCTTCTTCAATCCCATTGGCCAGAATCTGGCCACATGGCCACAGATCACTGCAAGGTAGGCTGTGATACAGTATTTGTTCCGGGTGACAGTATGCCCAATTAAATTTCTATTTCTAGAAGAAAGTAAGGTTGGATATTGTGGGACAAATAGACTTTCTTGTCAAAGATACATATTAGAGAAAGAGTTGTTGAATTATCATAAGAGAATGGAAGGAAACATTTTCTATACTAATTAAAAAATATATCTGAGAGGAGCTTATTTGATATTTTAAGTTGCGTATGTGAAATAAAATATTTTGATTAAGGCATTCCGCTTTGGTCCACGTCGCCTTTCTTATTAAGGCAGTGCTAAAATCCATAAAAAGTCATTAAACACAAATCTGTGAAAAATGGCAAAGCCTCTAAGATAGCTTCTCTTCTATTGAGATTTATTTATTTGTACTTTGTACCCAGGCCAGGCTCTAAAATTGTGGGATAGTAACTGAGCTGTGAACTATTATAAAAGGTGAGGGGGTGGAGTTGGTCCTAGAGACAAGTTGACCAGTGATACACAATACGTACAAAGATCAGGAACCCGACACTGGATCAAAGCCCTTGTTTTACATGCTTTCATATAATACAAGATACACATGGGGTTTCAAAAGGGATTTGTTTCAGCTATTGGCTGAGTGGCTGGCAAGAGAAGAGAATTCCAGGACAACATGCATATGCCTACCTCTGCCAGGACTGTTTCTGTGAAGCCTGAGACACACCCCTGACCAACGCTTTGGAGATGGCTCTTTGGTGAAATCCCATGAGTGCCTCTCTATTTTGTTGCATTCTTCAAGAAATCTCAAAACAAACATTCTTCGGTTTCATTTGGAATTAATAGTCCTTGCTCTAGGTGGGTTACCACACCTGAGAAGAGAGATTGTATCTGCCCTTTGTGTCTTGATGGGCTGGTATTAGAGAACTAATTATATCGATGATTTTCTTAAATTTATGTTTACTTAAGCAACATGATATGATGACACAGTTACCTGTGAGATAGACTTGCTTTACATTGGCTTTGATAGAGGATGAATTGTTAATTACTTAGTATATTTTTTGCCTATAAAATTGTTGTTCATTTTTAAACATTTTAAATTTTTAAACATTTAAAATTTTAAATGAACAAAATTTATTTCATATTTTAAAATTCTCTACAAACAGACATTTAAAAAGCTTAAGCATAATAAAGTTTGTTTTGAAATTTCTCTTTATATCATACATATGTACTTTTATACAAATGCACATACGTAATTTTTACATGTGTGTTATATTTTTTAGTTACATTCTTTTCCTTATGAATAAATATTGCTGTGGTAGACAGTTAGGCTGCTATAACAGAAATACTATAGACAGGGTGGCTTAAAGAGCAGAACTTGCTGGGCTCGGTGACTCAGCCTATAATCCTAGAGCTTTGGGAGGCTGAGGTGAGTGGATTGCCTGAGCCCGCGGGTTAGAGACCCACCTGGGCAACTTGGCGAGACCTCATCTCTACAATAAATCAAAAAATTAGCCGGGCGTGGTAGCGTGCGCCTGTAGTTCCAGCTACTTGGAAGGCTGAGGCGGAAGGATCGCCGGAGTCCAGCAGGTCAAGGCTGCAGTGGCCGGGAATGTGCCACTGCACTCCAGTCTGGGTGACAGAGTGAGACTCCAACTCAAAAAAAAAAAAAAAAAAAGAGCAGAACTTTACTCTTCACAGTTCTGAAGGCTGGGAAGTCCAAGATTAAGGTGCTGTTCCTCTTCCTGGTTTGCAGAGGAACACCTTCTTGCTGTAATCTCACATGGTGTGTGTGTGTGTGTGTGTGTGTGTGTGTGTGTGTGTTTGTGAGAGAGAGAGAGAGAGAGAGAGAGAGAAAATGCATGCTCTGGCCTACTCATCCTCTTATAAGCATCTCATCATGAGGAGTCCACCCTCATGACCTCATGTAAACCTAATTACATCCCCAAAGCCCTACCTCCTAATGCCATCACATATGCTGAAACCCATCACATAGGGCTTCAACATGTGCATTTGGGGAGGACACAAACATTCAGACCATAATAGTCTCCCTTGCCCTTTTTTATCCACACTACATTGCCCCTTTCAGACAATCCCTGGTAATGACCGCATGCTTACCTGTCCATATTTTTCTTCATACTCTTGGAATGATATACAACATCAATCTCCATACACATACATGCATATACACAGATATAACTTTTATATTTTACTAAATGGAAACGCAACATACATATTTTTCTCCATTCTAATTGTTCTAATTCCACAATACTTTGTAGAGATCCCTCCAAGTTGAGTGATACATCTCTAGTTCAAATTTTGAAGGTGTCATCATATTCCATGGTATAAACATACCTATGCTCTTGAACTATTTCCTAGTTGATGGGCATTTGCTTTGCACACAGTTTCTACTACGAGCAATGTTGTGATCAGCATCTGTGTTCATGTATTCTTGTGGAAGGCTGCTTTGATCTCTGTTGGAAAGATTCTCAGTGTTGGATGGGAATGATGAGATAAAGGGTGACATATTTTGGTTTTTATCTCAGACTTCTTTTAGTACTTGGCTGGGGAAGATTAGTGCTGCCTGGGGAAGATTACTTGGCTGATCATCAAGAGGTCTCAGAGTGTGGCATGTTCCAGAGTCAGGAGTCTCAACCTCATTGTTTCAGGTACAGAAAATGAACTTGGTCCACATATCCTGAGATGATCTGCATTTTACTCTCAGTAACTGAATTCACATGACATCATGGCGTGATCCACAACGGATGGTACCTCCTATGATGACATTCTTTTATTTAGATACATTAACATTCCTGGCTAAACTGTAGTCAGTGTAAGACAATTTAAGGAGTGGAGAGAGGTAAGGGAGAAACAGATCACATAACGCCTTGTCGGTCCTCACCAGGGCTTCTGCTTTAAGACGAGATTCCATTGGAAGTTTTGAGCTGAGATGTGACATGATGTAAGTAGCATTTAATAGACATCTTGGCTGTTAGGCTGAGAAATGCCTAAAAAGGGGGCAAGAGAAGAAACAGTAAGATCAAATAAGATGCCATCATCCAAAAGAGAGTTGATGGTGACTTGGGTGATAACGATGGAAGCAGTGAGGAGTCGCTGGATTCTGGATATGTTTAGAAGGATGAGTATGTTACTTTTTTACTTCTGTGCAGCAAATCACTACAAACTTTGTGGCTTAAAACAACACCAAAGTATTATCTCACAATTTCCATTGGTATGGGGTCTGATCATGGTTTAGGTGGGTTCTGTACTTCAGGTTGCCACTGGGCTGCAATCAAATGGTAACTGGACTTCCTAAGGCTTGACTTAGGAGGAATCCACTTCCAAGATCATTTCAGGTGTTGACAGAATTCATTTCCTTGTGGCAGTAGAACTCACAGAGACTTGCTTCTTGGAGTTCCACAGGAGAGCCTCTAGCCCCAGTCTGCTCAGAGAGTCTTCTATACAGGGACATGTTGCGGGGGTCCTGCCCCTGCCGGGTCTGGGGTTTCCTGAAGGAGAGAAGGATAGGCGAATGAAGGAACTTATGACGAAATGATATAGATGGACACCTGCTCCTGGACAGAATGCCAATTTAATGTTAGTTAACGCAGAGCTTTTATACCATTCGCAAAGGGGCTGACACTCAGGCAAGGGTCACAAAATGGGTATATTTAAGTGCTTTTGGAGAGGAGAGAACGGCAGGTCTCGGTGGAAGAGGGGAATGACAGAGCGAGAGAGCAGCAGATCTCAGTGGGACCTCCAAAAATGTTAGGGTCATCTCGCTGGGACCTCTAAAATATGTTAGGGTCACACTCTCCCAGTGAGGCCCCCAGAATGTTAGGTCAGACCCGCTGGGAGTGTGGGTATCTGGGGTGTGATCCGATGCCATATGAAAGAAGCAAAGAATTGCACAGAAGTTAGATTAGAAAATATAGTATTTAAAAGTAAATTAGTGAGAGAGAGAGAGAGAAAGAGAGAGAGAGGATTCACTCCCTAAGGTGGGGGAGGAGGACCAAAGCCAGGAAGCAAGTTGACAGCCATAGCTCAAAGAGCACATGGCCACACCAGAGTCTAGCAAGGCAATGGCCCCAAAAGCTGAAATTAAAGACATAGTAACAAATGCTTTTGTCAAGAGAAAAAAAAAATCCAAAAGCTTTTCTTTGTGAGATCTTTAAGATAGAATCTGACTCTAAAAAAAAAGAAAAAAAAAAATCAGGCTGGCGCAGTAGCTAATGCCTGTCATCCTAGCACTTTGGCAGGTAGAAGTGAGAGGATTTCCTGAGCCCAGGGGTTCAAGATGAGCCTGGACAACTTGGCAAGACCTTGTCTCTACAATAAATAAAAAAATTAGCCGAGCATGGTGGCGTGTACCTGTAGTTCCAGCTACTTGGAAGGCTGAGATGGAAGAATTACCTGAGCCCAGAAGGTCGAGGCTGCGGTGGCCGTGAGTGTGCCACTGCACTCCAGCCTGGGCAACAGTGAGACTCCAGCTAAAATTAAATAAATAAATAAAGTAAAGGTATAGAAAATTAGACATGATAAAGGAGATATTAGCTGGGCGCAGTGGCTCATGCCTATAATCCTAGCACTTTAGAAGGTAGAGGCGAGAGGATTGCCTGAGTCCAGGAGTTCGAGACCAGCCTGAGCAACATGGTGAGATGGCCTCTCTATAATAAATCATGAAATTAGCTGGGTGTCGTGGCGCATGCCTGTGGTTCAAGTTACTTAGAAGACTGAGGTGGGAGGATTGCCAAGTCCAGCAGATTGAGACTGCAGTGGCTATGAGCATGCCACTGTACTCTTGCATGGGTGACTCTGTCTCAAAAAAAAAAAAAAACTAAAAAAAAATTGATTATTTATATCAACCAATGGTTCTCAAGGTGTGGTCCCTCAACCAGCATCATTAAAGTTACCTGAGGCTGGGTGCAGCATCTCATGCCTATAATCCCATCACTTTGGGAGGCTGAGGTGAGAGGATTACCTGATCCCACAAGTTTGAGACCAGCTTAGGCAATTTGGTGAAACCTCATCTCTACAACACATTAAAAAATTAGCTGGGCATGGTGGCACATGCCTGTAGTTTCAGCTACTTGGAAGGTTGAGGTGGAAGGATTGCCTGAGCCCAGAAGGTCGAGACTGCAGTGGCCTTGAGTACGCCACTGCACTCCAGCCTGGTGACAGAGTGAAACTTCAACTCAAAAAAAAAGAAAAAATTACTTGGGAACTCGTTAAAAGTAAAATCCTCAGATTCACGGAATCAGAAATGCTGGTAGTGGGATTTATTAATCTCTGTTTGTATGTGTATGTGTTTTAGAGTAAGGGTCTCACTCTGTCACCCAGTCTGAAGTACAGTGACACGATCATAGCTCACTGCAACCTCAAACTCCTAAACTGAAACAATCCTTCCACCTCAGGCTTCTGAGTAGCTGGGAATACAGGTATGTGCCACCATGCGTGGCTAATTTTTTTTTGAGTTTTGTAGAGATGGGGTCTTGCTTTTTTTGCCCAGGCTGGTTTCAAACTACTGAACTCAAGCAATCCTCTCACCTTGGCCTCCCAAAGGACTGGGATTACAGGCATGAGTCACCACACCACAGGACTTTCATTTGTGTTTTTTGTTTTTGTTTTTGTTTTTGTTTGAGTTGGAGTCTCTCTCCATTGCCCAGGCTGAAGTGCTGTGGCACGCTCACAGCCACTGCAGTGTCGCCCTGCTGGGCTCAGGGGATCCTTCCGCCTCAGCCTTCCGAGTAGGTGGAACTACAGGTGCGTGCTACCACGCCCAGCTAATTTTTTGATTTATTGTAGAGACGAGGTCTCACCAAGTTGCCACTGTGCCCAACTTGTTTGCTTTTTATTTTAAAATTATATATATATATACACGCATATACATATGTATATATAGATAGATAGGCTGATAGATTTATGTTCTTTATGCTTATTTACTCAACTCATTTATTTAGTGCCTCCCATGTGGCAGACATTGTTCCAGGCACTTGGTGTACTATAATAAACAAAACAATGTGCCAGGCATGAAGTCTCAAGCCTGTAATCCCAGCACTTTGGGAGGCGAAAGTGAAAGAATTGCCTGAGCTCACGGATTTGAGACTAGTCTGAGTAACATGTTAAAACCCTGTCTCTACAATAAATAAAAAACAATTAGCCAGGCATGGAGGTGCATGCCTGTGGTTCCAGCTATTTGGAAGGCTGAGATGGAAGGATTGCCTGAGCCCAAGAGGTGGAGGATGCAGTGGCTGTCAGCATGCCACTGCAATCCAGCCTGGGTGACAGTGAGACTCCCACTCAAAAAAAAAAAAAAAAAGATAAAGGTAGGGTAGTTGAGAAGGCAACAACTGTTGAAATGGTCTAATTGATAAGATCAACTTTTATCAGGTGACTGAAAGGTAATAAAGCATGCAAGTATCGGGGAAGGCCAAGGGAATGAACAGCTAGTGAAAGACCTTAAATTGGGCATGTGGCTGATATCTGAAGGTAGCGCAGGCAGGCCAGTACAACTTAAGGGAAGTGTGCGGGGGTCCTGCCCCTGCCGGGTCTGGG
>CAUYQG010258146.1:0-15643 GCA_963574415.1 Tarsius wallacei
CAACTATCTGATATCCAAACTGGCTATGGTTCTTCCAGAATCGTAGGTAAATTCAACTACCATTGGTCAAAAACATTCCTGGTATATAGAGAAATAAGGGTACAAATTAATTTTCACTGAGCAATTGCAATGAGCCATACATTTAATATCTTTGAATTAAATGCTACAATTATTCCCATTTTACGGGTGAAAAGACTAAGGCACAGAGAGGCTCACTCACCAGTATAAGTTTACATAGCTATTCAGTAGTAAAACTCAGGTTTAAATCCATGTAGTCTGTCTTTAGACCCCTTCTTCAATTCTAAACTAAGGAAAACAAATCTAATCTAAAGAAATCACCAACCTGTGAATATAAGCCAAGATGTTGATTCTAAGACAATTCTGAAGATAAATTCCATAGTCTCACCCAGCCCTTTCCCTGATAACCCTCCAGCTGACCTAAAAAAATGTAAAGATCCTCCAAGGGACCGCTTAGTCGTTCTTGAACCAGAAAGAGATGGGTGAGGTGAGTTGGCTGTCTACCCTACGATGCTCACAGGAGACCTTGTGGAGCTGGAGCAAGCATGGTTGAAGAGTAATCTGCCTTGACACATAAACGCAAAACTCACCTCCTCATTCTTTTCCCTGACTCTTTTTCTCCCTCCCTGATCAAGCCTTCCTGTTCACAAGTTGAGTCTCTCAGACACTCTATCAGTCAGCAAGAAAGCATGAGAAACTGCTTGGAGAGTCGTGGGGCAAAAAGAAATCAAAAGCCCTTGAGAATGTTTAGCTAAAGTATTCTGCTTGGCTGGAATGAGAAAATACTCTAGGAGATAAAAGCATAGATGGGAACTTGAGATTCTGTGATAAGCACAGATCTTCCTTCCTTTGTGTTGAAGGGAAGGAGGCAGACAGATGAATTTCCTTTCTCTGTATCATTCACCCACATCCTTTCATTCCATTTGAAAAGAGCATATTGATCATAAGAACAGGTAACAGAGAACCAAGGGTTTCCAAATATCTTTTCTGAATGGAAGCTAGTAAGACCTCTGGATATTTCAGATTCCCCTGATTTGCTAAGAAATCACATCTACAGCAGTTTTCTAAGGATTGCACAGAAAAGAATTTTGTATCCAATATGATCATGTATTAGATCCATTTAATTTACAGCTGAAGAATCAAACCTCTCTGTAATGTAATGGAAATTCAGCCTCTAATCGTGTCGTGGGGTACACTCCTGACAATTTTATAACAACAACAAAAAAATGTGTATACAATTCTTCCATGAGTCATTTTTGTGTCAGCTATTCTTTCATTGGAAATATCTTTTCTATTCCCTTGGTAAATAATGAATGTTTTTCTTTGTGCCTCCACCGGCTGTTTTGTCTAATCAGCTTTCTCGGACAAGTGGACAGAAAACATTCATTGAATAGCTTGTGATAAAAGCTGTCAGGAGCGGTTGAGAATGCTTTTCTTTTTTACGTTATGCAACTGTGGAAGAAATTAGATATGCATGCCATACTGAGGGTATCTCATTTTAAGGCTAAGCCGGTACTTTTGAAACAATACTAATTTTCCAATTAGTGTCTACATAGACCATGGAGCTCCTTATGAATGAAAATCAAGCACGGATCACATTTAGACGAATTCTGCAAAGCAGGATTAACACACAGACTGAAGGGAATTACCAACGACTGTACGCTTTTATAATTGGATAGAGCCAGAATTTAACAATCATCTAACCAAATTTCTCCCTTTATAAAGAGAGACACTGAGACAGAGAAAAGGAAATGGTTTCCCTGTTATTGGCAGAGGCTCCCAACACAATGTTTCTGCCCTGCACTTGCTTAGGTAGATCTGTGCTTGGATTTTTAATATGTTTTTCCATTTGGGAGTTGATGTTCCATTTAATATCCAATGTTTACTGATTTACAGTAATGGCACCACATTTATTTGATATTTTGTCTCTGCAGTTGCAATGGGGTTGTTTATTAGTTTGTCATTTTCATTTCAAATTATTTTCTTTCAGTGACTTCCTTGCCACTTTAAAAAATGGATTTACAGGGCAACCCCCTTGGGTCCCCTCCCACTGTGGGAGCTTTTATGTCCTCTTAATAAATCCTGCTTTCAAAAAAAAAAAAAAAAGGATTTACCACAAAATTGGTGAATTGAAGGGTGCAGAAGTTTACTTTAATACCTTTTGTATTTTCCTGACTGGGCCAGAGGAGACTGGGATATTGTACTAATATTGTATCACTTTTCTTTTCTAGAGAATGTCAAAATGACAGTGCTTTGTACGTGCCTCTAAGTAATTCTAAGAACTAGGTTACTTTAGGAATTCTGCAAATCTCCACTCACAGCATTTTTTACTCAAGAAATTTAGACTCAGATATTTTAAATTAGGAGTAACAAACTCAAATGTTTACAAGATACAGGCAGGAATCCTGGCATAAGGTAATAGGACTAAACTACTTACATTTCAACCAAATAGCTTATTTCACATTCCATTTCAAAAAATTGAGTAGTCCATGCACACCATTGGAAGGCAGTGTCTGGAAAAGTCTTACTGGTTTTGACCCTGATTTAAATTCAGTGTCTGATACATAAACTACTACTTGGAAACTAGGATTACTTTCATAAATTCCAATGCCGACTCTTTCCACTCCACCGTATGGCTTTTCCAGTCTTCCAACTTATATGTCTACACCTTTATTTAAATCCATCATCTATGTTGGTGAGGACAAATTACATTGAAAAGTTTTTACTGGCAGCAACAGTCATAATAAAAAGTATTGGAGGAATTTTCTTGATTTTTCATCTCAAGTATGTGTGTGTGTGTGTGTGTGTGTGTGTGTGTGTGTGTGTGTGTCTGCATGAGTATTTGCATGTGTGTGTGTATATATGTGTATCTGTGTATTGGTTGTCAGTTTGGCTCATGACCTAGACTTTTTCCTTGTGTTACTCTGCTTGATTGTGTGGTCACACACTTATAGGCTACCATAGTTTCTATCTCCATGTGCTTTGGAATGGTTCTTTCTGTAATCTGTTATGGTATGTTTTGCCTATTTATGATGACCTGACTCAATCAAAAGTTAAATGTATGCTTTTTTTAAGCCTTTTTTCAATATTATACATTAGCCAAGGAATATTTTCAGAAGGGGCAGGCTTTAGAAATTGATAAAAGCACCTGTCATTTCCTCCCATGATTTCTCACCAATGCCTACTTCCAAATTTCTGAACCCTTCTTTAGTAGACACTGATTATTTTTGAACTTTCATTTCGTGCTGCTTTTGTCAATAAGGGAAGGTTAGGTTTAATGTAATTTTATGACTTTCACCCTAATTGTAGTGAAGGATACTTTAATTGTAGAGAACTGGATACACAAAAGATATGCCATGCCTTTTTTCTTGGGCTGGAACAGTGCTTCTGGCAGTACTTGTCCCAGAAGACAATCTTTAATCTTCAAGAATTTCCAGAGAAAGCATCAAAATCCCAAAAAGAAAGTGTATGGGAACTTGCACAGAAAATCTGTGAAATCCTGAGACGCAAAGGAAGAAGAGAACAGCTTCATGTCTGAGGAAATTGACCATATTCTTGTGAAGATCCATTGGTAGTTGAAGTGAAAACTACATGAATATGTTGTAATATTTAATTTAATAGCTTAGTAAAGTCAAGTAATGGTTCTTAATAAATTTTAAACAAGGGCTATAATTAAATAATCTTTATTCAAAGACAAGTCACAAAAAGTCCCAATTATAGAAAATAACAGGTTATATAAAAAAAAAATACCTCAAGTGAACAAGAGACTTATTGGCTCCTAGACCAAAATAGACCATCTCTGAGTGTAAACATTCACACACATAATGCCCATCTACTTGGTAGAAAGGAAAGAAAAGGGAAGCTATTTTGTGGATGTGCCATGTTAAACTCATTCACATCATACATTTCCCACAATAAAATTACATTTTCAGATAGTCAGCCATTGTTTCCTCTATTTTCTACTAAGGATCAATAGTAACTTGTTTCTATAGCATGTTGAACTTCACAAAACTCCCATATATACATAACGAGAGAATTTCCTACCACCCATCATGAAGTGGAATCATCCCCATCTTATAAATGAAAAGAAAAAAGAAGTAAGGATTCATGAAAATAGAAGACTGTAAACAAAGATTTTTTTTTCCTTGGTGGTAGAGGGTCCTGAGGTCATCACTGTGATAAGAGTCATTATAATTTACTGAGTAATCAAAGTTGGAAATACACTATTGGTCTTCTGGTTCCAAAGTCAGTGTCCATTCTGTGACTCATTCAATAAATGTTCATTGAATGTTTATAGCATGACAGTCAATATCCTAGTTGCTGAGGTTACAAAGATAAATAAGACATGGCTCTATTTTCCAGGGATTTCAAATCTAGTGGGGAGAGACAGTGAAATACATAAGCAATTACAATATACATTGTGGTGAGTGTTAAGAGAGAGCTGAATATGGGAAGCCACTGGAAACACAGAGAGGGGGCTCTGGGTACAAATTTGGGTAGTAGTGATAATTTTTTAAAAGAATAGGGGAAAGAGGGGCACACCTCATCAACAAGGGCACCTGCATAATCAATGTTTGTATGCCTAACCCTGAATTGTACCCCACATCTTTATAATTTAAAAAAATCATTCTTGTCTGTGTTCTGAAGGACATATTAATATTTTCTAAATAAAGTAAGTTTCTTAAAGGCATTAGGAACAGCAGGGAATGTTCTAAACTCCAGAGTTAAGAGAGAGTGCAAACAAGAAACAGAACGAGTGAACACGTCAACCTTAACAACCTAGATGAAATTCAATCTTCTTGGAGTGTAGATTGAGAAGCATGAAGTGGCAAGAGATCAGGCTGGAGATATCAGCAGGGGGCCTGGTTTGCTGGACCTCCTCTCTTTCCAGCACATTTGGCTACCTCTCTGAGCTCATAAGTCAAGCTGCTCCACATTCCTAATCAGAAAAACCCTGCTGTTCTTGGTGTCTGAATGCAGTCAGACTTGTTAATGAGCCTCTCTTTGACCTTTGGTTTTTGAGGAAAGAGAATCAGGATCTTGAAGACTGCCAGGGGAGTCACTGACTTTCACTTACAGAGAATCAAGTCTGCAATTAGTGAGACCTGGGCACTTGGTACTGAGTTTGGCAAAGCAAAAATCCCTTGGCCAACAGAAGAACAGCTCTTCAGAAGGTGTTAGGCCCTTAGCTGCTTGCCAAGATTCTTTAAGCACCAGATACTGAAAGGTGAAATAGACCATAGGGGTACCTGGTAATTCAACATTTGGTACAGGCATGCTAGTCTACTTCTAGGCTTGTTTTACTGAGACAAGCTCATTTTATGAGAGGGATACGCTTTCAATATATCTGTGATTTCACTTAAAACTCATGTTTGTTAATCTCTTGCTGGACTCAATGAAACAGACCCATAATCTGGTACATAAAATCAAGCACTATGTATTACTTTCGATTGGCTATCTCTGGGTTCCCAAGAATTCCATATGTAGTTGCAGAAACTACCTTTGGGGATCACATAATTTCTGATAAAATTAAACCATAATTGTGTTAAAATGTTTAAGACACATTTGTTGGTATTTTTCTGTAAGGTAGCACCATGGAATATGAGTGACACAAGACAATTCAATGGAATATGTTATTTATTTCAGGGAATATTTTTCACTAAGAATCAGGGGAGATTCCATTCTTGTCAGGCTCCAAGTAATTGACTAATAGTTTCCTTATATATTGCAGTATGTAAAAAGTTTTAATTCTTTAGGTCAGAAGTCCTAAACAAATTTCATTTGTCTTCTCTTTAAGAATATAAAAAGTAAAAATAAGATTTTTGCCTGCATTGGCTTCTAAATCATTTTCTGGTGAGATTATCTTTTGAATTGCATTAGTGATGTTATGGGTTGAACTATGTCCCTCAACAAGATGTTGAAATATTAATCCCTGGCACCCAAGAGTGTGATCTTATTTGGAAATAGGGTTTTTGCAGATGTCATTAGTTAAGATGAGGTCATACTGGAGTAGGGTGGGCCCCTAATACATATGACAGATGTCTTTTTAAGAAGAGGAAAGGGAGATAGGAAGGCCTTGTAAACACAGAGGCAGAGATTGGAGAGGTATACTTACAAGCTAAGAAATACCAAGGATTGCCTACTTTCACCAGAAGCCAGGAGAGAAGAACGAAACAGATTCACTAGGAACCCCCAGAAAGAGCCAACCACACTGGGACCTTTGGTCCAGAACTGTCAGATAATAAATTTATGTTGTTTTAAGGTACTTAGCTTGTGGTACTTTATTATGGCAACCCTAGGAAACTAAGACAAATGATCTGAGCAGAACTGGAAAGTCCTTCCCTCCCAATCCCCAACTTAGTAAGAGAGAACATGATCATGAGCTCCATGCGTATAACCTGGTTCTTGTTTGTATTGTCTCATATGAATTGCCTCCTTGTTTGACAGGAAGGACATCCGGTTAAATTTCCCCCTTTCACATTTGGGGCACTTTGATTCTCTTACAGAAATGTTACAAAATAGAAAGTACGAAAAAGTTCTCATGACTTTCAATAAAGACATGATGGCTTGTAGCCCATCTTTTATTGCCTTCCTGATTATAATATATATGTATTAGCTCCAGGGATTCTGACATTCTAGGTCTTCTCTACCGTGCTGTCCTCATGACAATTTAGTAAGACCGTATGTTCATAGAAGAAGGAAAAATAATCCCAGGACAAGCAGCCAAGACCACAGTCTCCTGGGTGGGGTTGTCCAAGGGTTCATGGTACATTCGATTTCTGAGTCTTCTCATTGATTGAGAACAGATGGGCACTAAACTCTAGGAGGCCTGGAAAAATCCTTGTATTTGACCGTCTTCCAAGGGAAAACGAGAGAAGGTAGCCAGTGTTAGTTTGATTTGGCAATAGCACTAGACTAGTAAAATAATGGCAGCCAGTAGATCGTTATAAGAGTCAAGGATACCCATCTTTGGTACTATTACTCTGGCAGCTCAGAGCCCACCAGTCACATGTATTAAGTTGACTTCTAATGTGCATCAAAATTTTCCTAGTTATTGCTAAATTTAATTTCCAGCCATGTGTCTGCTCCTTGGATTAACTTGTAAGTTATTTTATAAGTGATGCCAGATAACATTTTTCCATTTCAGTTTAATTTAGATCATGACAATCTAAAACCTGAGATAAACCTTAATTCACTCCAGCCTGATAATGTTCATTTATGGTGAAATGACAAACACCGTATAATTGTCCTTAGGCACAATTTTGTCTTTCAGCCAGTGAAGTAGTTGGAGTAACTAGCTTCTCCCAAACCATGTTGTTCATGGCACTCGAGATAATTTTAGTTAGTTTAATTAGTTTGTACTCTAAATTCATTAGCCTAAGCTTCGGACGGTCCAACCTTTCTTCACTGCTATAGGAGTGTTCTAATGTGGCACTTGCTCTCCTTTGTAGCTGCTAGAAAAGAGCCTTAAGTGAACTGTAAATAGGCAATGAAAACAGAAATGCCTAAAAATGGTTATTCAAATATGTTGGGCAACTAAGACTTCTGGATTGTTTCTTGCTTTTATTTCACAGGTAAACAGTCTATCCACAAAGTAGGGGGAGTAAGAGCAAAATGAGTTTTTTTCGGTATCATGAGCCACAAGCAAGATGATCATTGAAGTAGTCTGCACTATTGACAATAAATGGTTTTGGGAAGTTTGGAAAAAATTAAGAACTATATCCAAAGGTTGCTAAAGGCATATTTTTCAGAGTCTGAGACCGAGGCTGCTTGCATTATTGAATTAATAATCTCAAGAGTATTTTATTTTTGAACTTTGTCATTTATGTGTTCTGGCTCCTGATGAATAAATCTTTGTTTTTGTTACATCTAGTTTGCAGTATGGAGATTAGGGAAAGAATATCATTGAGTAGTTATGGTGCTGCCTTCATGTGTCATACAACAGGAAATTTGAAAATCCGAAAGCATCAATTTGAATCTGACTCAGCTATTTACAAGGTATATGACCTAGAGAAAGTCACCTAATGACTCTGCATGGTTTTTTTTTTCCCTCTATTTTCAGGAGGTTATTAGAATAAAACCTTAGATAGCTGGTATCCAAGTTCCTAGTGCTGGACCCAAGTTATCAATTCTGCTTGGGGCAGAAACAGGAGTGTAAAGCACTGAATTTAATTACAGGTAACAAACATGAAATCTCTCTTCCATTGTAGAGAAGGGCAGATGTACCAGAAAGGGCCTATATAGGAAGTTAGTGACAGTAAGTGATGTCAGGCATAGAAAACACATTTCTTTAAGATGTAACATGTGGGCCGGGCTCAATGGCTCAGCCTGTAATCCCAGCGCTTTGGGAGGCCGAGTTGAGTGGATTGCCTGAGCCCGCGGGTTTGAGACCCACCTGGGCAACTTGGCAAGACCTCATGCTACAGTTAATCTCTAATTAGCCAGGTGTGGTAGTGCACCCCTGTAGTTCCAGCTACTTGGAAGACTGAGGGGGAAGGATCACTGGAGCCCAGCAGGTTGAGTCTGCAGTGGCCGGGAGCGGCCACTGCACTCCAGTCTGAGTGACAGAGTGAGACTCCAACTCAAAAAAAAAAAAAAAAAAAGATGTAACATGTGTTCTCTAAAAAAGTAAGAGACTCTAATAATGGAAATCAAATATTTTTTCATATATTTTTTTAGTCAACTGGAGGTTATATATGATACTCATTCTTTTACATATATATCCTGTTTCTTTGTTTTGTACACCACTGCATTTTCATGAGGTTACTCTTGCCTCTGAGTCTCTGCTGCTCCTTCTCCCAAGTTCGTTTTCCTATAACTGGCCAGTATATGCTAGAGTTCCTTAGGGCTGGGCCTGGCCCTTATTCTAACCCTGTAGAAAACCTCACACACAATCACAGTTTTAATCACCACCAGGTGCCAGAAATTCCCAAATATAAATCCCAAAGTCCTGACCTTTCCTTAGAGTTTCAGATCTGTGTAACCAACTGTCCGTTTCACATTTCCTTGGATATTGCAAAGTCATCTTAAATTCAACATGTCCAGAAACACATGCCTGGTTACCATCTGCAAACCTGGATTTTTTCCAGGTGCTCTAGCTTAATCAGTGATACTGCCTTCCATCAAACTGCATAAACAAAATGTTGGAGTCCACCCTTGAAGCCTTTTTCCCCATCTTGAATTCACTAGCTTTTCTGTATTGCCACCATTATTTTCCTATCCAAGCTAATGTCACATCTTGCTTGAACTACAACAATATCAAGTCTCCATCCAGTCTTGCCCCTTCCAATCCAATTTATATTTTGCAGTCAAACTGATTGTTTTAACATGTGACTCTAAATAGCAACTTACCTTTTTACTTTCCATAGGTGGGTGTGGCTACATGCACAAACATGTGAGCTTGCACACATACATACTTTAGAACTCTCTTTTCATTGGTCTTAGGATGAAATGCCAATTTTGAATATAATACTATAACAGTCAAAGGCATGGCAGAAAACAGATGGTACATAATTAAGAAGGGTTTAATGGAAATAATAATAAAAATGTGGACTGGTTTAATGGAAAGCAACATGGTACATAATTAAGAAGGATTTAATGGAAATAATAATAAAAATGTAGTATAGTTTAATGGAAAGCAACAAAGGATATACAGCAATTTGAGGCTAACAATAGTAGGAAGCTCCCCAACTTAAAGAGGCGAAGGAAGGAAACATTACTGGAAGGAAAGATATGGGGTGTGGAAAGACAGAGAGAGAAGGAAAAGGAAGAGAGAGACAGAGAGAGAGAGAGACAGAGAGAGAGAGAGAGAGAGAGAAAGAGAGAGAGAGAGAGAAAGGGGAGACAAAGGGATTGGGGTGGCAGGGAGAGAGAGATTGCAGAGGGCCACCATATGGGACCTGCCTTAAGTAGAGGGACACAGAAACTGCCAACACAGAGCCCAACAACAACAACAAAGAGGACAGAGAGGTAGAAGAATACTTTATTTCCATACTTGCATTTCAGTGGTGCCTCCCATTGTCTGAGGCACCACACCTGGAAGATGAGGAACAGAGGAGCTATTGATGGAATTCTCAAAGTTCCCTGTGGTAGAGAAGGATGTAGGGTAGATCTGGAGGGCCACATCCAGCATGGAGCTTTCCAGCCCAATGATCTACAAGTCAGATAGTTCCCTGCCACATCTCCTACCTCATTTCTTGCCAAACTTCTCCTTAACATTCCTGTTCCATCCACACTGGTCTTTATTCAGTTACTCCTATTAGCCACTCAATTTGCATACGATGCTTGCTCCACTTAGAAATGCCCCTTTGTCCAACATTTTATTAATCTGTACCTATTTTTTATATGTCAGCATCAATATCACTCCCACATGGAAGCCTTATTTTTTTTATACTCCCAAAAGAGCATTCAACTTTCTTTCATAGTACTTATTATAGCTTTATTATTATTATTATTATTATTGAGTTGGAGTCTCACTCCGTCACCCAGACTGGAGTGCAGTGGCACGCTCCTGGCCACCGCACTGGACCTGCTGGACTCTGGCGATCCTTCTGCCTCAGCCTTCCAAGTAGCTGGAACTACAGGTGTGCGCTACCACACCTGCTTTAATTTTATACTGCTTTTTCAGACTTTTGATTAATGCCACTCCCCCATGATACTGTCATACGTTAAGCTTCTAACACAATACATGTGATAACTGTACAGAATATTTATCAAGTGAATAAATAGATTTATTGTTACATTATAGTGTGTAAGTGACAAAAAGTAAGGTTTTTAATAGATGACTCTCAAATCTTTATGTCATTGATCTTTCTAACATTTGGGAGGAAAGTAAGCATGAGAACACTCTTTAAATAATAGTACATATCAATCCATAGATTGAGTACTGCAACTTAATGAATGCAGTACTGAGAAATGCAAATAAAGAGAGCACAATTGTCAGAGGGACATTTGGAGAGAACTAGATAAAGACCTTTCTTATTGCAAAGATGTCACAGGACATTTACAAATAATTCATCTGTCCCTTGGTTTAGATTTCTTAATAGGAAACAAGCCAAATAAGTGCAGCTTTGTTGAGCACTTTTTAGAGAATTTTCCCCCACAGATACTTTCTTTGATTTTTTTTATTTGTCAAAGTGTGCATACTTCTTCTGCTAAAAGAAATCTTCAAAGGCAAAAATAGAGATTTTTAGTATGTGTCTGAAGTGGAGATATTTGTCTGAGGCACTTTCTAGATTCCAAACGGAAGAGTACTTCCAGTGAGGGTTCATGAGAAATTTATCTTTCCCTGGGTCTCAGCGGGAACCTGAGACTTGGCATGATTTTTTTCACTGTGTGTCTTGGTCGAGTAGAGAAAGCCAAGATCCAAGCAAAAGAGCACTCCAAGCGTTCAGGTATTAGGCTCTTAAGTTATAAGGATTATTTTTGAGAATACTGAGATGTGCAGAGGATTATATTGGTGAAATATGAGTCTGTCACCTGCCACTTGTGGTTCAGACTCCACTTGGGTGGGAAATACATACAATATGTTTAACTGGCTGACGTATTTTAAAGAGCATATGTAAAATGTATTGGGGGCCTGCATCCAAATCCCTGAAACTATATACCAACCTCCTGAAGGGTATTGTGGTCTAAAATATCAACATGAATTAATTTAATCCCATATTACATTCATACTCTTTTTTATGCTTTTTCTTTTTTAAGTTCAATGGGTTAGTGAGCAGCATGATATTTAGGAGTCAGAAGGACACTGAGTCTGATGAAACAAAGAATCTCAAACTTGTCATCTTCAAATTTGTATTAGTATATTATTTCATAATTTTATGTTAGCAATTAGCCTTCAAAACAAACCATGTCAAATAAAAGGTGATTTTCTCTCTAGGTTTACTGTATATACATCAAAATGCCCATGTCATATTGTTCTATTATTCAAGAACTAGTGTTAATGAGATAACCATTATAAGTCCCCACTGTGTTGGATACTATATTGGTTGGCTCATGATACAATACAGCTGTGGAAGAAATTCTCTCAACCCCAATCAACTTGACACAGTCATTTATTTTCATGTATCTGTCAGGTGTGGTATACTGTTAGGTAAGGTGGTTCTGCTGATCTAGGCTGGGTTTTGCTGGGCAGCCATTCTTCAAGCTGCAGATCAGTGAGGGGACGGAGGGCAACTCTGCTTCTCAGAACTCTTTCTTCCTTTGACTAGCAAGCTAGATAAGCTAGTTTAGGCATGCTTTTCTCGTAACAGTGGCAGTAGTGCAAGAGAACAAATGTAAATACACAAGGCATCGGAAGACATAGGCTCAGAACTGTCACATCAAATTTACTCACATGTCACTTAATGAAAGTCACTTGTAGCCAAGCCCAGAGTCAATCAGTACAGACATACACTCCACCCATAATGAGGACATAGCACAGGTGTGGACAGGAGAAGGAAGTAAGAGATGGGGACCAATCATTCTGTCTACTACAGAGTACTTTAAATTCTTTACCTTACTTAATTCTCACAGCAACACATAAATATCACAACATGTAAATATTATTATGCTGCTATGATTTGAATGCTTGTGTCCTTCCAAAATTCATGTTGAAACTTAATCTCCAATACAATGGTATATTAAGAAGATGCTTCCTTAGGATTGGGTGATTGGGTCATGAGGACTTCGCCTCCTTCATGAATGAGATTAAGGCCTTTATAAAAGAGGCTTCACAGAGTATCCAATGCTTTTTTTTGCTTTTCTGTCCCTTCCTCCTTGTGAAGATATAGCATTCATCCCCTCTGGAGAAGGCAGCAATAAAGAACCATCTTGGAAGCAAAGAGTAGTCCTCACCTAACACCAAATCTGTTGGCCCCCTCAAACTTGAACTGCTCAACCTTCGGAACTGTGAGAAATAAATGTTGCTTATTTATAAATTACCCAGACTCAGATATTCTGTTATAGCAGCACAAATGGATGAAGATAACTGCTAGTAGCATTATCTTTAATTTATAGATAAGACTCAAGAAATTGAGTAGCTTTTTTGGTTCACAAAATAACTAGATAACAAAACAGATTCAACATCAGCTTGTACTTCTAATAAAGTTTATGCATAAATCACTTAATACAAAAAAAGGAAAAAATACCTTGTTGGCATATTTTACCTGAAAAGAAGAATTGCATTATTGTTCAAGGAAAAAATTAAAATTATATGTAAAATACAAGCATGAAGATTCATTCTGATTTCATTTTACCCTAGAATACCTTGAAATTATGATCTCATACTTCCATCTTTTTTTTTTCTTTCTTAAAAAACAGTTTAAATTCTTGAAACTGCAGATCTGTCAAGGACTCCAACACAGGACGTGAGAGAAATTTTGTGTGAAGCCATTAGAGGGTCAACGTATAAAGTACTCTAGTCACAGATAAGTTTTCCTAATGCCTGAAGGAGATGCTGAATAGAGTCCCTTCCCAGTAGGGACAGTTGAGCATTCTACCCAACAACACTAAGCATATAACAAATGAGATTAGTTAACCGCAGGGACCAACATGAAGGAGCTGCAACCTCACCACAGGAGGTATTCTAGCCCCTCTCCTTAAGCAAGAACACTATGGGAGTATAAAGGAAGGGTGAGAGGGTAGACAATATCCCTTTCCTATCTCATTCTCTAGAGAAATTGTTGTCAGTGGGATGCTATCAGTAGAGAACAATTTGGAAATTCATGAGACATGTTATTTTCACAATGATTTGGAAGTTGCTATGGACATTTAATGGACTTAAGTCAGGGATGCAGCGTATCTTGTAATGTGTGGAACAGTCCTATACAAAAAATAATTATCCTTTATTCCATATAACTTTTGAGTTTTCTACAGGATATTAGTGTAGATGAAAACCCTATTATCAGAGCTTATAACTTTACTCTGTTTTTATACAAAAACCAAGGTTTTTGTTTTTTGCATGTCTTAATTAACACTCTTTTCCTCTAGGAATATAACTATTGTGTATATTGAAGAAGGGAGTACCATTATCTGAATATGTTAACAAAATTCACATGCTGGGAATTCAATCCCCAAATCCCCAGTTCAACAGTATTGGGAGGTGGGGTCTAATGGGAGATGTTTTTATGTCATGAGGACTTCACCTTCATGAATGAATTAATGCCTCTACAAAAAGGGCTTACATGGGTGGGTTCACTTTTCTCTGCCCTTCTGCTAGATGAGGACACAGTTATCCTCTCTGGCCCACCCACTTTCTGCTATATGAGGATATGGCAAGAAGGCCTTCACCAGATACCAACACTTTGATCTTAAACTTACAAGCCTCTAAAAAGATGAAAAAATAAATGTCTGTCCTTTAGAAATTAAAACAAAATATAAATCCTGATGACATGGTGTCTCTATTTTCTGTTTTTCAATTTTCCTGGTTTCCCAATTCATTATATTGAACGATTTTTGTAGTTCTACAATCAATATATTAAAATGCTTTGGTTACAAATATCAATAAGATATAATAATGATAGTTACTGTTTATTAAACATCATTCATGTTCTGAACTACTAACTCATTTAGTACTTACCAAAATTACAAGTTAGAAGGTGATCATTATACATATCCTGTAGGTAAATAAAAAGCCTCAGAGAAGTTAAAACGTATATTGTTTCCAACAGATAGAGAAGGCATATTAGTAAAGCCTGCCTGAATGCAAATTCTGTGCCATCAGCCACTATACCACATTATTTCTCTACCTGGAGTAGCTCATAATTAAGTGTGGGCATCTAGAGAAGCAATAATAGGAGTTAGAGACAGACATACAAAGATAAAATTGCAATTAAGTATATTGAACGGCATGGTTTTATAAAAAGGTATTACGGAAGTGCAGTAAACTATTTGCACTGTGGAGAAGCACTTGAAAAGAACAAGAGAAATGGAGAAACAAAGTAAAAGAAGAATATCATAAGAAAGTATGGCCCACTCAGAGAAAACAAACAAACAAAAAAAATACAGAAAATGTCCCTGAAGTAGACCTGGTGACAGATCTACTAGAAAAAGGCTTTAAAACAACAGTTTTAAAGGTGTTCAAATAACAAAACAAATACATGGAAAAAGCCAAGAAAATTATGTATTGACATATGTGTTTTTGGAGTCTCAGAAGGAGAAGAGAGAAAGGGGTAGAGAAAATTTTTTTTAAATAGTGTAAATTTTCCAAATTTGATAAAAGACATGAATATAATAATCTAAGAAGCTCAATAAACTCCAAATAGGATGAACTCAAGAGACTCATACTGAGATATATTTTAATCAGACTGTTGAAAGACAAAGAAAGTATTTTGAAAGCAGCAAGAGAGAAGTGACTCATTGTATACGAGAGATCCTTTATAAGAATATCAGTAGATGTCTCATAAAAAAACTTTGGAAGCCAAAGGTCAGGGGACTATACTGAGTGACCTCTCACAGAAACAAAAAACTGAGTATCACATGTTCTCACTCATATAGTAGACCCTGATCACCCAACGTATTACCACAAGAAAATGACTGACAGTGGTGGGAAACGATGGGGGGGTGGGAGGGATAGGGAAAGCAATTAATGGCAGTAAATACCTGTCTGGGGATGGGGGGACACTTCTTACAAACAAGGGTGCCT
>CAUYQG010258147.1:52-27535 GCA_963574415.1 Tarsius wallacei
AGCAAAGTCAGTAACAACGTCACCCATCACAGAGGAGGTGTAGTCACCTTGGCACCCATCAAAGAGGAGAGCCAGTCACTAAGACAGCCATATTTGATGAGGAAAAATCACCTAGAAACACTTTACACAGGAGGACTAGGCACAAAGGATGACCAGTCACAGGGGAATGCATGACAGAGGTGAATCATTCAAGGGGGCACCCCTCACAGATGAGGTTAGTCACTGGGGCACCCAACACATAGGAGGATTGAACACTGTAGCACTCTTATCAGAGTTGCACCAGTCACTGGGGCACCTGTTATCTAGGAGTCCCAGTTATTGGGACAACCTTCTCAGAGGAGGGAAAGTCACTGGGGCAACCATTATGGTAGAGGGTTAGTTACTGAGACAGCTATTGCAGAAGAGGGTCAGTCATTGGGGCACACATCACAGGGGAGGTTTTATCACTGAGCGACCAACAAAGAAAAAGGACTGTCACTGGAGTACCCACAACAGAGGAGGCCCTTTGTTCCATGGGCACCACAACAAAACCTGACTTGTCACAGGGTCACTGTTGACAGAAGAGATCTAGTCATCGGAATACACATCAAAGAGAAGGCTAGTTATTTTCTCAACCACAACATAAGAAGGTCAGACATTGAGGCACCCAATTTGCAGTATAGTCAGTCACTGGGGTAACAATCAAAGGAGCCAGTAACAATGGAAACCTAATAATGTGGTGGACCAATCACTGGGGCACCAACCACAGAGAGACAGTCACTTAAGTCCCCATTATGACAGAGGCCCAGTGACTGGGGTGCACCACCAATCTGAGAAGGGACTAATGACTGGGGCATTCATATTGGAGGAGACCCAGTTACTAGGTCACCCATTCTGGAAAAGGATTGCCACTGGGGAATTAATCCCAGAGAATGGCGAGTGATTGAGGCACCAATCACAGAGGAGACACTGTCACTGCGGCACCCATTATGGAGGAGGCCACGTCACCTTGACAGCTAAAATAGTGAATGACTAGTAACTGAGGCCGGCTTCATATATAAAAACAAGTCACTGGGGAACCCATCACAGAAAATGGCCAATCATTGGGTGACCAATTACAGAGGAAGCAAAGTCACTGAGGCATCCATTATGAAGCAGACCCAGGCATAATTTGTCACATCATAGAGGACTTTTCACTGGGGCGTCATCACAGAGGAGGCACAGTCACCAAGGTATTTATTACAGATTAGGTCTAGTCATGAAGGACCCCTCATATAGAAGGGCCAGCTACTGGGAAACCCGTTAGGAGGACACACAGTCACTGGGGCACCCACTAAAGAGGAGTATGGATCAATGAGTCGCCGAACACAATGTGGGGAGAGTCACTGGGTCATCCATCATGAGGAGAGTCAGCCACTGAGACACCCAACATCAAGGGGGACCAATCACTAGAGCAGTCCCCATAAAGGAGAGGTAGTCACTTGGCTCTCATAACAGAGGAGAATCAGTCACTGGGGTATGTATAACCAAGTAGGACAACTCATTGGGATGCCTAGAACAGAAAGAATTGTCATGAGAGAACCCCACAGAAAGAAGGGGTAATCACTGAGGCAAACACAGAGGTGACCTTGTCACAGGCACTGATAACAGAAGATATATAGTCACTGGGGCAGTCATTATGAAGGAGGTACAGTCACTGGGAAAACTATCACTAAAGAAGGCAAGTCACTGGGGCAGTCATCACTGTGGATGGCCAGTAAATGGGGCACCCATCATGAAGGAGGGCTAGTCACTAATTCACCCATAATGGAGAATGCCTCCAGTGGGGGCACAAGTGACTATGTAGGATCAGTCAATGGGGGTCCCATAAGTTTTGAAGGCTAATCAATGGGCCACTCATTATGTAGGAGATCCAGTCACTGGGTGGCAACCACAGAGAAAAGTTTGTCAATGGAACATCCATCACAAAAAAAGAAAAGTAACTGGAGCATTTTTTACAGAGGAGGGCCAATCATTGAGACACTTATCACAAAGAAAGACCAGTCAATACAACACCCATTATAGAAGAAGGCTAGTTACTGGGACACTAATTATGGAGGTGGTCCAGTACTAGAACACCCAACTATTACAAGTACAACTCAGTCACAGGGACACCCTTCACATAGGAGACCCAGACACTGTGGAAAACATCACAGAGAATAAACAGTCACTGGGCATTCATTATAAAGAAGGCCCAGTCACTGGGATATATATACCATAGAGGAGAGTATGTCATTTGGACATGCGTCTCAGTGGAGAGTCAGTCACTGGGACATACATCACAGAGTAAGGTCATTCACTGGGACACCCATCACAGAGGTTGTGTAGTCACTGTTGACCTCATAAAAGTAAAGGGCCAGTCACTGGGGTGCACATTTTGGAAGAAGACCTCATTCTGGGACAACTATCACAGAGGAGAGCCATTCACTGGACCACAAATTACAGAGGAGAGTCACTGGAGCACCAAGCAGAGAAAAAGTCTAGTCACTAGGGCATCAATTTGTTAGAGACTAGTAACTGAAGGCACAGTCACTGTGTGACTACTTACAGAGGAGTACCAGTCACATAAGCACCCATTGCAGAGGACAACCAGTATTTGGGGCAACGTTTAGAAGGAGGATCAATCACTGGGACACTCATTACAGAGAAGGGCTAGTCTTCAAGGCACTCCTCAAAGAGAAGGCCTAGTCACTGGGTCACCCATTAGAAAGAGCGATGATAGTCAGGCTCAGTGGCTCAGCCTGTAATCCAGCGTCTTGGGAGGCTGAGGTGAGTGGATTGCCTGAGCCTGGGGGTTCAAGACCCACCTGGGCAACTTGGCAAGACCTCATCTCTACAATAAATCAAAAAATTAGCCGGGCGTGGTAGTGCGCACCTGTAGTTCCAGCTATTTGGAAGGCTGAGGTGGAAGGATAGCCGGAGACCAGCAGGTCGAGGCTGTGGTGGCCGGGAGTGGCCACTGCACTCCAGGCTGGGTGACAGAGTGACACTACAACTCAAAAAAAAAAAAAAGAAAGAAAGAAAGAAAAAGAGAGATGATTACTGTGGCACTAATCATAAAAGAAGGCTAATGACTTGGGCATACATTACAAAGAAGGACCAGTGACTGGGACACCCATTATTGTAAAGTTCCAGTAACTGGCATAGATACCACAGAAAGGGCCAGTCACTGGGAAAGCCCTTGCAAAAGGGGATCAGTCACTCAGGAATGCATTACAGAGGAGGGCCAGTCATTTATGCACCCAACACAGATGAGGTGTAGTCACTGGGCTCCTATTATTGAGGCAGACCAGTCAATGGAACAGTCATCAGAGAAAGGTCTATTCACTGAGACACACATCATAGAGGAGTGGTAGTCACAGGGGCACCCCTTCCTGAGGAAGAATAGTCACTGGAACACCCAACAAAGTAGGGCTAGTTATTTTTTTCTCATAACAGAGGAATGACAGGCATTGAGGCATTCATTATGGAGTAGGACCAGCCATTACAGAGAATAGCTAGCTAATATGGCAGACATTATGTTGGAGGGTCAATCAAAGGGGCACCAATTAGAAAGGAAGGGCTGTCACTGGGGCACCAAACGTGGAGGAGGACTGATCACTGAGACATCAATCATAGAAAATTCCCAGTCAAAATGTCTCCCATTTTGGAGGACGCCCATCACAGAAGAAAACCAGTCATTGGGAAACCAATCACAGAGCAGACCCAGTCACTAGGACACCCACACATAGAAAAGCCAGTTCTGAGGCACTCATCAAAGTTGAGAGTCAGTCACTGGAACAGCTATCACAGATGAGAACAAATCACTGGGGCACCCATCACAGAGGAGTGCCCTGTAACTGACACACACAACACAGATGGAATCTAGTCATTGACTCAAATAAGAAAGCCAATCACTGGACACTCCTTAAGAGGTGTTCAGTCACTTGGGCTCTGATGACAAAAGAGAGTCAGTTACATAGACACTCATCACAGAGGAGGGTCAGTACCTGGGGTACCCATAATGGAGGAGTTTAGAGACTGGGGCACCCAGAAGAGAGGAAAGTTAGTCACTGGGGCATCCATTTTGAATTATGCCAATTTTGGGGATGCCCTTTATAGAAGAACCCTAGTCACTGAATTGGTCATCACAGAGGATGCCCAGTCATTGAAGTACCAATCACAAAGGAGGCCCAGTAACTGAGTACCTATTATGGAGGTGGTCTAGACACTGTATCACCTATCACAAAAGAGAGTAAGTAACTAGGGCACCCAAAATATATGAAGACCAATCACTAGGGAACTGATTACTGGAGAGACCCAGTCTCTGAGGCACACATTATGGAGGAGGAGCCCCGTCCCTGGGATATCCATTAAAAAGGAGTTTTGAGCACTCATTATGTAGGAGACCATGTGAGGAGGACAACCACCACAGAGGCGGGATAATCACTGAGGCAATTATTCTGAGACAGGGCCATTCACAGGGCTCCAATCAGAAAGGATGAAAAGTCACAAAGGAGGAGGGCCAATCGCTGGGGCAGTAATTTGGAGAAGGTCCCAGTCAGTGGGGTACCCATCACAGAAGGCCAGTCACTGGAAAATACTTTACAAAGGAGGTCATTTCACTGTGGCACCCGTTTGGAGGACAGCTGGACACTACTCACATATAACACAGTAGGGCTATTCCCTGGGCATCAGTTTGAAGTATGTCGAGTCACTGGGATAGCAATCACAGGTGAAGGCCAGTCACTGGGACACCCTACACTCAGGAAGTCCATTTATTAGTGTACATATCACAAAGGAGGTGCCCTCCCTGGAGCACCCAGCAAAGAATAGGGCCTGTCTCTATGGTAGTCATCACATAGAAAAGTTAGTAACAAATTCATGAATCAAGAGGAAGCCTAATTACAAGGAATCACATGATAGAAGAAGTATTGTCACTATGGCATCTATTACAGAAGAGGTCCAGTCACTGAGGCACCAATCATGGAGAAAGAATGGTCACTGGGATTTTCATTACAGAGGAGGGTCAGTCACTGTGGTACCCATCACACATAAGGGCCAGTCCAAGGAAACACATCACAAAGAAGTGCTAACCATTGAGGTATCCATTATTCAGTAGACCCATTACGTGGGATACTCAGACAAAGGGGGGCTAACCACTGAGGCAACCATTATGAAAAAGCGATAGTAACTGGGACACCTATCAGAAAGGATGCCCAGTTATGGGTGCACCCATTATGAAAGAGTCCTAGTCACTGGTCTAACCTTCATAAAGGAGGACCAGTCACTTAGAAACACATCACAGAGGAGAGCAACAAACTGGAGCACCCATTATAGAGGCATCCTATACCCTATTCTTAGGGCATCCATTCTGGATGAGGGACGGACTCTAGGGAACTGATCACAGAGGAGAACCAGTCACTGGGGTACCCATTAGGGGATTCTCAGTCCCAGGGCTCTGATTATAGAAGAGTGTCAGTAACTGGAGCAGCTACCACAGAGGAGCAAAATCAGTTTGTTACCCATCATAAAGGAGGTCTAGTCATTGGGTTATTTATCACAGAAGAGATGCCATCACTGACTAACCTATCACAGAGGAGGGTCATTAACTGAGGAAACCACAACAAGGATGTACATTCACTTTGGCACTGATAACAGAAGATTACTCACTTCGACACCCATCCCAGAGAAGAGACAGTCACAGAGGCCCTCATCTTGGAAGGTTAAAAATTGAGGCACCCGTTCCTAGGGAGGATCAGCCACTTGATAACTCATTTTAAGGAGAGTAATTCACTGGAAGCCTTATTTGAAGGAAAGCAAATCACAGCGGTACTCATCAAAGAGGAAGATCAGTGACTGAGTCACCCATCACAGAGGAGTTCTGGTTACTGGGGAACTCATCTCAGAGGAGAGCTAATAACTGGACAGCCATTATAGAGGAATTTAAGTCACAGTGGAACATGTATCAAAGGTGAGTCAGAGAGGCAACTCTCACAAAAGAGGACAATTCTCTGGGGCACCCACCACAGAGGAAGCCTAGACACTGAATCACCCATCACAGAGGAAAACCAGAAACTGGGGCTACCACAATAAAGAAGGACCAATCACAGATGAGAACCAGTCACTAGGGCAACCATCACAAAGGAGGAAGAATCACTGGTGCACTCATTTTGGAGAACAGATTACTGGGATTACAATCACAAAGGAGGTACAGTCAAAGGAGCATCTATTATGTAGGGGGCTAATCACTGGAACATGCTTCACTGAGAACTATTCACAGAGGCACCCATTTTAAGGGCATATTCTTACTAGACTACTCATCACAGAAAAGAGCTAGTCACTGGGGCACATATCACAGGATGACCAGACATCGGGGCATCAAAAACAGAGGAGACCCTGTCCCTATGGCACCTAAAATAAATGAGGTCCAGTCACCATGACACCACCATCACATAGGAGTGCCTGACACTGGGACATCCAGAATATATGAAGGCCAGTCACTGGGGCACCAATCACAGAAGAGTCAGTCACTGAGGCATACATTATGGAAGAGGCCTAGTCACTGGAACACCCATTACAAAGAAGATCCCTTAACTAGGTTATTCATTATGAAGGTGGTTCATTAAATGAAACATTCATAACAGAAAAGAAAGGGTTTCCACGATGAAGAAGGTCCAGGACAACCATAACAGAGAAGGATAGTGACTGCTAGGACACCCATTATGGAGGAGGACAGTCATTTGGGTAGAAATCACTGAAGAAGCACAGTCACTAAAACACTCATAATGGAGGCGAGCTAATCATTTTGACACCCATTATGTAGGACACCTAGTCTCTGGGGCAGGAAACACAGAGGAATGCTAGTCATAAGCCACCCATCAGAGAAAGAGGATAAGACACTGGGATATATTTCAAACAGGAGTATCAGTTACTAGGACACACATTACAGAGCAGCACCATACCCCCATGACAGAGGAGGGCCTGTCACTGCAACAACCATTATGGAGGAAGCACTGAAACTGAAGCACCCATCAGAGTGGATGGCTAATCACTGTGCTACCCATCACAGAAGCTGACCAGTCATTGAGGCACTAATCATAGAGGAGCCCCAGTTTCTAGGACAAATATTGTGAATGACACACGTTAACCATGACAGATATCACAGAAGGTGACTAGTCATTGGGTCACCCATCATATAAGAAGGCCAGTCACTGAGACAATAATCACCCAGTCACTGCTACACATATTATGTAGGAAACCCAGTCACTGATACACCCATCACAAAGGAGGGCCAATCAGCACTCATTATAGAGGAGGTTTAGTAAGTGGGCATCCATCACAATGAGGGTTACTAACTCGGGAAAAGGCTTTGGAGGAGGGCCAGTCACTGGTACTCAATCAAAGAAAAGGCACACTCACTGGGGCACTGATAAGAGAGAAGGGTCATTACTTGGAGTAGCATTTTGGAAGAGGTCCAGTCACTACATCACCAATCACAGAGGAAGACCAGTCACAGAGACATTTGTCACAGAAGATGATTCACTGAAGAACAAACTTTGGAAGAGGACTAGCCACTGGGGCAACCATCACAAATGAGAGCTAGTTATTCACACTGATGGGCCTGTCACTGGGACACCCATCATAGAGAGGTACAGTCTCAGGGTCACCCATTAAGATCAGGGCCATTCGTTGTGGCAAACATCACAAAGGAGGGCCACTAACAAAAGCATTAATAACAGAGACGGGCTAGTCAATGGGAGAACCATCACAGAAGAGGGAGTTTGCCATTGTGGCACCAAGCATACAGGAGGGCCAGAACCCGGGGTACCAATCATGGAGAAGGCCAGTCATTGTGACTCCCATTACAAAGGAGGCTAGTTGCTGGGGCCACCATCACATAGGAGGGCCAGTCATGTTGACACTTATCACAAAGGAGGACTAGTCACAGGGACGTCAATTATAGAAGAGGCCCATTAAGTAAGAAAACTCTGACAATGGAGGGCTAGTCACTGGGGAAACCACTATGTGGAGTCACTGAGGCACCAAAGAGGAGGTCCAGTCACTGAAGCACACATAATGGAGGTGGGCTAGTCACTGGGGTACCCATTAGGGAGGAGGATAAGTTACTGGGACACCCTTCACAGAGGAGGCTAGCCACTGGGGCACCCATTATGGAAGAGGGCCAGTCACTAGCATAACCATCAAAGAAGGGATTATCACTAAGGCATTCATATGGAAGTGACCCAGTTATTTGGACACCCATCATAAATTGGGCTAGTCACTAGCGCACTGATCATGGAGGAAGGCCAATCACTGGGGCATGAAATACAGAGGTGGCACAATCTCTGGGACACCACTGAAGGAAGAGGACTTGTTACTGACTTATCCATAATGTAGGAGACCCAGTCACTGGGACAGCATTCACAGAGAAAAGCTGGTCACAGGTACACTGATCACAGAGTAGGCTCTGTCACTGGGGTAATATTTAGAGAGGACGGCCAATCACATAGGCACACATCACAGAGGAAGGCAAGTCATTGGGACACTCATCATAGAGACAAATCAATCATTGGAACTTTATTCACATAGGAGGGCCAGTCACTGGCACAGTCATTACAGAAAGTGTCGGTCTCTGGGGCACCAACCACAGAGGATTACCAGTCACTGCGGCACCTATTATAGAGGAAGAGCAGCCACATCACAGACGAGGGGCACCCACAAGAAAGGAGGACCAGTCACAAGGGCATCTATTACAAGGGAGGGCCAATCATGGTTGCACCCCTCACAGAGGAGGAATAGTCAATGGTACATCCCATACAGAGAAGGGGTAGACTTGAGACATTCACAAGAGAGGAGGGACAGTCATTATGGCACCCATTTTCAAGGAGATCTAGTAACTGTGGAAAATACCATCGAGGAAAGCCAGTCAATGGGGTACACATCACAGAGGAGGGCTAGTCAATCGATCATCTATTATGAATGAGGAATAGTCACTTATTAAGAATGAAGAATAATCATCTATTATTCATGAAGAATAACAGAGGATAGCCAGTCCCTGAGACACCCAGCACAGAGGAAGGCTAGTCACTAAGACATCTATTATGAATGAGGGATTGTCACTGGGACACCCATCACATAGAAGGCACATTCACTGAGGCACCTATTGCAGAGGAAACACTGTCACTGAGGCATCTATCACAGAGGAGGACCAGTCACAGAGGCACCCATCACAGAGGAGGATCACTAACTGTGGTAACCATTGGAAGGAGGCTCAATCACTGGGGCATCCATCATAGAGAAAAACTAATCCCCTGAGCACATATCACTAGAAGAACTGAGGAATTTTTCATGGAGTTTGCCACTCGAGGCATACATCAGAGAAGAGGGGCAGTCACTGGTACCTTTTGAAATAGGGACTATTCACTGGGGCACTGGTCATGAAAAAGAGAATCAGTCACTGATGCACCCATCACAGAAGATGCCCAGTCACTGAGGCAACCATCACATCGGAGATCTAGCCAATGGGGTAGCAATTGCTGAGGAAGACTAGTCACCGAACACCTGCCATAGTGGAGAGCAGTCTCTGGGGCATCAATCAGAGAAAAGGTCAGACACTAGGATACTTATTGCTGATGAGGGCCAGTCACTGGGGCACCAACTAAGAGAAAATCCAGTCACTAAAGCACTCATTACAGAGGAGTGCCAGTAATGAGCCATCAAACACAGAGGAGAGATAGTCACTGAGGGACCTGTTTCAGAAGATGGTCAGTCACAAAGGCTTGCATAGGGAGGTAGGCAAGACACTGGGAGATCCAACAGAAAAGAAAGCTTGTCACTGTGATACCCATCACAAAGGAGGTCCAGTTACTAAGGCAACAATCGTGGAAAAGTGTGGAACTCCCATTACAGAGGAGGGTCAACCAATGTGGCACCCATCACACGGGAGGGTCAGTCACATTAAAACCCATTACAAAGAAGGGCTAGTCACTGGTGCACCCATTAATGAGGAGGCCTATTAAGTGGGACACCCATTACAGCAGAAGTATATCACAGTCACTGCAGTAAACATTATGAAGGAGCATCTGTCACTGGGTCACCAATCACAGAGAAGACCTAGTCACAGGGACACAAATAATGGAGGGCCAGTTCCTGGGGCAAACATGACAGAGAATTGCCAGTCATTGGGCCACCCATCATAAAGGAGAGCCTGTAAGAGAGGCACCTATCACAGAGGAATGCTAGTCACTGGGACACCAATTTGGAAAAGACCCTGTTACTGGAACATCCATGACAGAGGAAGGCTATTCACTGGTACACCCATAACAGTGGAGAAATGGGACCATACATTATGTTACCCAACACAAAGAATGGTGAGACACTAGGGCAATCATTATGGGAGAGAACCAAGCACTGTGATACAAATCATTGAGGCAGCCCAGTCAAGGAGACACTCATAATTGGGACTGTATAGTCACTAGAGGACCCATTTTGTAGGCGATCCTGTCACTGGGACAGCAAACACAAAGGAAAGATAGATTTTGGAAACCCATCACAGAAGAGAATGAGTTACCAGGGCACTCATTATTGAGGAGGATCAGGCACTGGAGCATTTTTTACAGACGAGAGCCAGTCAATGTGATATTCATCAAAGAAGAGTGAAGTCACTGGGGCACCCATCATGGAGGCAGATAGTCATTTCACAACCCAAACTGTGGACTACTACTCACTGTGGAACCCATAATGGAGGAGAACCAGTCACTGGGACACCCATTACAGAGCTGGCACAGTCACTGTGACAACCTTCACACAGAAGGGTTGGTGACTGGTGCAACTATTATGGTGGGTGGCCAGTCACAGGGGCACCAATCACTAAGGAGCTTCAGTCATTTGGGTGCTTATAATGAAGAATTTCCTGTCACTAGAGTACCCATTATGGAGAAAGCCCAGTCACAGTGACATCCATAAAAAAGAGGGCCAGTTACTGGGCACCCATTTTAAAACACATTCAGTTACTAAGGCAATTAACAAAGGAGAGCCAATAACTAGGACAACCATGACAGAGGAGGGACAATCAATTTCACAACAATAACAGAAGAAATTTAGTCACAAGTGTATGCACTATGGAGTAGGTTTAGAAACCAGACTAAACATAACAGAGGATGCACAGTCACTGTGGCATCTATCACAGAGAAGGCAAGTCACAGAGGCACCAATAACACAGGAGGGCCAGTCACTGTGACATCCATTAGGAAGAGGTCCAATTACTTGGTCATCCATCAAAGAGGAGGCTGAGATACCAATCACAGTGGAAGCCTAGTTATGGAGACAGGCATACTAGTGGAGGGCCAGTCTCTGGGGTACCCATTACAGAATTGTTGTCACTAGGGTATTCATCACAGATGAGAACTGGTCACTTGTGAGCCAATTACAGAAGAGAACCAGTCACTGGAACACCAATCCAAATGGAGGGCCAGTCAATGACACAACAAATGTAGAGGAGATACAGTCACTTAGACACCCATAAGAGGAGGACCAGTCACTGGAGCATCCATTACAGAGGAGTCCCAGTCACTAGATAACCAACACAGAGGTGAACCAGTCATGGAGGTGACTCTTACAAATGTGGGCTAGTCACTGGTGCACCCATTTATGGGACAGTTGGGTATCTGTGATGGGTATCAGTCCCTGGATACCCATCACAGAAGAGAGTCAGTCACTGGGGCACCCAACACAGAGGGGGTTATTCACTGTGGCACCCAATTTGGAGGAGGACCGCTTGAACACCAATCACAAAGGAACCCAGTCAAATGAAGTGCCTATTATGGAGGAGGTTCAATCTCAGGAACAACATTCCCAGAAGAGGGTCAATCACTGGGTCATCTATTATGGAGAAGGCCCAGACACTGGGGCACTCAACAAAGAGGAAGACTAGCCACTGTGGCACCATTTTGTAAGAGGCCCCATTACTAGGACACTCATCACAAAAGAGGACTAGTCACAGATGCAGCCATCACAGAGGATAGAAAATCATTGGAGAACCAATCACAAAGGAGGCCCAGTCACTGCGGCACACAAAATGGAGGATGCCTAGTCACTATGACACCTATCATGTAGAAGGTATATTTGATTGTATATGGAGGCCAGTCACAGGGGTTCCACAGAAGTGTCATAGTCAGTGAGGCACACATATTGGAAGGAGCCCAGTTGCTGTTGTGCCCATCAAAACCCATCAATGCCCATCACAAAGGAGGACCAGTCATTAGTACACCCATTATGTGGGTTGCCCTGTAAGTAGGATATCCATCACAGAAGATTAATCACTGGGATAACCATTATGGAGGAGGACCAATCAGTGGGGCACAAATCAGAGAGGAGATCTCATATCATGTTACTGCAGCAAACATAATAAAGGAAGGTCAGTCACTGGGTTACCCATTATGGAGGAGAATCCATTCCTAGAAACACTTCACAGAGGAGGTCTAGTCACTGGTGCACCCATCATGGAGCAGAATCAGTCACTAGATTACAAATCACCAAGGAGGCACAGTCATGAGGCATCCAAAATGGAGGAGAACCACTAACTGAGTCACCCATTATTTAGGAGCCCCATTAACTACAGCAGAAATAAAAGAGGAAAGCTAGTCACTGGGATGCAGATTACAGATAAGGATCAGTCACTGGGGCTTTTTTCACAGAGGAGGGTCTGCCACTGGGGCACACAAGACAGAGGAGTGGCAGTCACTTGGGAACCCATAATGGAGAAGGTGTAGTCACTGGACAGGCATCTCAGAGGAGGGCCAATCACAGAAACAGCCATCACAGAAGATGACCAATCACTGGGAAACCCAATCCAGAGGAGGGTCAGTCAAAGGGGCAATCATAACAGGACGATCAGTCACTGAGTCACTCTTAAGAGAAGGGGCATAATCAAAGAAGCACTCCTCACAGATGTGGGCAAGTCACTAGTAAACTGAACAAAAAGGCATACTAGTCACTTTGGCACCAATAACAGAGGAGAATCAGTCACTTGTTCACTCATTATGGAAGAGTGCCAGACATTGGACCAACTCTCATATTGGAGGACTTGTCGCTGCCTCAACCATTATGGTGAAGGGCCAGTCACCGAGGGACTTATCACAGAGAAGTCCCTGTCATAGGGGTCCACTTAATAGATGACGGCCAGTCACTGGGGCGTCAATAACAAAAAATGTCCTGTTAATTATGCACCCATAATAGTAGAAGATCAGTCACAGTGGCACTAATTACAGAAGAGGACAAGTAATGAGGGTATCCAGTATGAAGGAGACAAAACTACCACACAGGAAAGTCAATCACCAGGACATCTGTCACAGAGGAGAGTAAATCACTGTGGTGCCCACAACAGAGTGGTGCTTTTCACTAGGGCATCCATTATGAATGAGGGCTGCTCACTGTGCTGTCATCACAGTCACTGAGGCACATATTACTAAGGAGGGCCAGTTACAGAGGCACCCATCACAGAGCAGAAGAATTCACAGGGCACCCATGATGAGGAGGAACACTCAGCAGCGCATCCAATACTGAGGAGGGCTAGTTATTGGGATACATTATAGAGGAGACAGTCACTGAAGCAGCTATCACAAAAGGGGAGCAGTCACTGAGGCAAATATCACAGAGAATACCCAGGTTCTGTGGCACCCCTTGATGGAGGGTCATTCACTGAGGCACTGATCAGAAAGGAGGGCCAGTTTCTGGGGTACCCATCACAGAGAAGACCACTTTCATGGTTACCTGTCATAGATGAGAGCCAGTCACTGGGGCACTCCTACTGTAGTCAGTCACTCTAGCACTGAACACAATGAAGGGTCAGTCAACAATGCACCTGGCACAGAGTAGGGGCTGTCATTGAGACACCCATTCAAAGAAAAGCCAGTTACTAAGACAGCCATTACAGAGGAGGGCCAGTCACTGAGGAACCCATCAGACAGGAGGGTCAGTCACTGGGCACATAACACAATGGAAGGGCAATCACTAGAGACCTATAATAGAAGAGGGCCAATCACTGGGGCTCTCATCACAGAGACGGTCCAATCACAAGGGCACTCATCACAAAGGAGGACAAGTTAGTGTGGCACCCAATTTGGAGGAAGATGAATCACAGTGACATCTATCAAAGAGGTGGGTTAGTCAATGGAGCAACTATTATTGAGGAAAACCAGTCACTGGGACTCTCATCCTAGAAGAGAACCAGTCCCTGGGACACTCATTATGGATGATGGCCACACAACCCATAACATTGCTTTTGACTGGAGTGCCCATTACAGAAGGAAGCCAGTTACTGGGTTATCCATCACAGAGAACTATTCACTGGAGCGTCCATCACAGAGATGTCCAATCACTTGGACCATTATAACTATGGAGAGCCAGTCACTGTGACACAAATGACAGAGGAGGCCAATCCCTGGCAAACCCATCACAGATTATGGCCAGTCACTGTGCCAAAAATTCAAGAAGAGAGTCAGTCGTTGGAACCCCAATCTCAGAGAGGGTCCAATCAGTGGGGCACACATCATAGAGCAGAACTAGTCACTAAACAACCCATCACAGAGAAGGCCCAGTAACTGAGACAGTTATCACAGAAGGAGGCAAGTCACTGGGGCAACCATCACAGAGTAGAGTAAGTCACCTGTGCACTCTTCACAGAGAAGAGGAAATCACTGGGGCTTCAACACAGAGGAGGGCTGTCAATGTGGCACCTATAACAGAGGAGAGACAGTCACTGGGGCTCCCATAACAGAAGATAGTCACTGAGGCACTCATCACAAAAGAGGAACTGTCACTGGGCCATCCATTAGAGAACAGACCTAGTCACTGTGGTTTCCATTATAAAGAAGTTCTAATGATTGGAGAACCTATAAAAGAGAAGGCACTGTCACTGTTTCCACAAACATAAGAGTACCAGTCACTGTGGCATCCATCACTGAGAATGGGTAGTCACTGTGATACTCATTAGAAGGATGGCTAGTCACTGGGTCACACCTCTCAGAGGAGGACTACACACTTCAGCACCCACAACAAGGAGACAGTCACTGAGGCACCCATCTCAGATAGACACAGTCACTGGGACAGCCATCACAGAAGAGATCCACTTCCCTGATGTACCTATGATAGAAGGACCAGTCACCGGGCACCCATCACATAGGGAGATTAGTCAATAAGACACATCACAGAACACAGCTAGTTACTGTGGAACTCATTATAGAAGAAGATCAGACACTGGGACAATCATCACAGAGGAAGGTTATTCACTACGGCACTTATCATTGTGGAGGGCAGTAACTAGAAATCTCATCATAATGGGGTAGGTCTTGTCACCGGGGTAAAAATTATGGAGGAAACCTAGTAACTGGCACACCCATCACAGAGGTCTATTAACTAGAATACCCAGGATCAGTCATTGGGGCAGCAATTTCCGAGTCACAGTCAATAAAGTATTTTTAAGGATGTAGAGCTAGCCACTTGAAACTATGAAGAAGACCCAATCACTGAAGCAATAATTACAGAAGAAAGCTAGCTACTGAGGAACCCATCACAGATGAGCAAAAGTTACTGGGTATTTTTCACAGAATCTCTGTCACTGGGGTGTCCATCACCGAGCAAGGTCAGCCAAAAAGACATGCATCAAAGAAGAGGGCCAATCACTGGCACTCACATCATAGAAGAGAAATTTTCACAGTGGCACACATCACAGAGAAGGAATCGTCACTGGGGCACAAATTATGGAAGAGGTCCAGTCAATGAAAAACTCCCAAAACTGAGGAGAGCCAGTCACTGAGGTACCCAACACAGAGGAGGTGTATTCACTCTGCACCCATCACAGAAGACAGCCATAACCAAGAGGACAAGTTACTGGGACATGAATCACAAGCAGCGGTAATGACTGAGGCACTGATCATAAAGAAGGTGTAGTCACTAGTGCATCCATCATGCATGTGTGGGCTAGTCACAAGGGTATGCCTCACAGAGAAAGAGTAATCAATGTGGCACTCATAACAGGAGAGGGTCAGTCACTTTAGCACTCATTATGAAGGAGGATAATTCATTGGGATAAATTACAGAGAACTAGTCACTGGAGCAACTATTACAGTGGAAGGTCAGAGAGAGAAGGTGCAGTCACTGGGGCACCCATAATGAAGAAGCACTGATTCCTAGGGCACAATAGAATGCCAGTCACTGGGGCAACCATTATAGAGAAACCCTAGGAAATGAAGAAACAATAGTGGCAATGATCACATAGGAAGGCCAGTCACTGGGGCACCCATCGTAGATGAGGGCCAGTAACTAGGGCCCCAATCACAGAATAATGCCTGCCACTGCAGCACATATTTTAGAGGAATATCAATAACAGGGACACCAATCACAGAGGATTCACATTCACTGAGGCACATATTACAGAAAAGGAGCATTCACAGAAGTCCTCAAAGAATTTGACCAGACAATGGAGCATTCATTAAGAGGAGGTTCAATCACTGGGACACTAATCACAAAGGAGGGTTAGTCCCCTGTATGCCCATCACAGAGGAGATCCAGTAACTGGGACACACATTAAAAAGATGCCTATCACTGAGCCTCCAATGACAGATGAGTGCTATTCACAGTGGCACCCATCAAAGAGGAGACACAATCACTGGGACATCAATCACAGAGGAGAACTAATCATTTGAGAACAAACAACAGATGCGGGTCAGTCACTGGAGCACTGATTAGGACAGTAACTGTAGTACCGATGCCACATGAGGGCCAGTCACTGGGACACAAGTTAGAGAGGATAGCCAGTCACTGAAGCACCAGTCACAGAGGATGAACGGTCAATGAGGCACCAAACACAAAGGAGGGACAACCAGTGAGGCACCAATCACTGAGAGGGGCCAGTCACTTGGACAGTCATGAAAAAAAAAGAGTCAGTCACTAGGGCACCCATCACTAACAAGGGCCTGTATTGGGCATCCAACACAAATTTGGGAGAGTCACTGGAGCACCCATAACAGAGGAGGGACTGTAACTGAGGCACTCATCACAAAGGTGGGACAGTTCCAGGGCCACCCACACACAGGAGGGCTAGTCCCTGGGGCACACATTATAGAAGAAGCCGAGTCACTGGATAATCTATCACATAGGAGACTATTCACTAGGACACCCGGTATATAGGAGGACAAATCACTGAGGGACCTATCACGAAAGAGGCCCAGTCAATGGAGCACCTATTATGGAGGAGACCAAATCACTGGGTCACACATCACAGAGAAGGAATAGTTACAGTGACACACAATTTGTAGGATTTCCAGTTCTTAAACCCCCATCACAGAGGAGGACTGTTCACAGGACCACCTTTTATATATGAAGACAGACACTAGGCCAATCATAGACAAGACCCAGTTACTGTGGCACACAAATTGTAGAAGTTCCAGTCACCAAAACAACCATTATCAGGGAAGGTTAGTCACTGGGGCACTCATTCCATATAAAGGCAAGTCACAGGCAACCAATTACAGAGAAAACACTAACACTGAGGCATCAACCACAGGAGGGCCAGCCACTGTGGCACCCATCACAGATGAGAGACAATCACTATGACTCCAATAAGAGAATAGTGCCTGCCACTGCAACACATCGTATAGAGAAATATCAGTCACTGGCAAAACCATCACAGAAAAGAGTCAGGCACTAGGCATCTCACCACAAAGGACAGCCAGTCTACACATCACGGAGGAGGGTTTGTCAATGAGGCAGCCATCACAGAGGAGGAACAGTCACTCTCATACGCATTGGAGAAGAAAGTTAATTACTGAGAAACATATCACAGAGGAGGCATAATCATTGAGGCAGCTATCAAAGAGGAGGGCCAGTCACTTAGGCAACCATCACTGAGAAGGGTTAGTCACTGGCGTAGCCATTAGGAGGAGTCCAAGTCACTGAAGCAAACATCACAGAGAAGGACTTGTTTCTTGGGCTCCTATCAAAGATAAGAATTAGTAATTGAGTCACCTATCACTGGGGCAACACAATGATTCACCAAATGCAGAGGAGGGACAATCACTGAGGCACACATCACAGAAAAGACCAAGTCACTGGGAGAGCCATCACAGAAGAAAGCATCAATCATTGGGACACCTATCACAAAGAAAGGGTGCCATTACAAAAGATGGCCACTAACTTGAGAAAAAATCACCAAGGCGTGCCACACATGAGGACACCCCTAATAGAGGAATGTTGGTCAATGAGATGCCAGAGAGAACATGTAGACACTAAGGCACCCATGAAAGAAAAGGTCCATTCTTGGGGTTGGTCATCACAGAGCAGGACTAGTCACTGAGGCAGACATCATTGAGAAGAGTCAGTAACTGGGGCACCCATTATGGAGGACGTCCAGTCAATTGGACTCTCATTGTAGAAATGACCCAGTCACTTTGCCACCTATTAGGGAGAAGGGAAAATCAATGGGCCATCCCTCACAGAAGAAAATCCATGGGACACCCATCACAGAAGAGTTTCAACTACTGGGACACCTATCACAAATGAGAGTCAGTCACTGGACCATCCATCCCAGAGGAAAGTAAGTTATTGGGACACCCAAAACAGAAGAGGTGAGTCACTGGAACACACATTATGGTGGAGGGACAGTCTATGGCAAACCCATCAATGTCGAAGGTCAGTCACTGTAGCACCATTTACAGAGAATAGCCTCACTGGTGCTCTGGTCACAGGAGGGCCAATCAAGGACACATAAAACAAAGTGAAAGGAAGCCAAATGGGGCACTCATTACAGAGGAGGGCCAGTCACTGAGACAGCCATGGCATGAAAGTCTATTCACTGGCACACCCATCACAGATAATTGTCAATCACTGGGGCATGCAAATAGAGGAGGGACTGTTACTAGGGCACCCATTACAGAGGCAGATGAGTCATGTGGCATCCCCACAAAGGAGAACTAGTCACTGGGAAACACATCACAGTTGAGAGCTAATCACAGTGGCACCAAACAGGGAAGTGCTAGTCACTGAGGCACCCATTATAGAAGAGGAAAACATACTGGGGCCACCTTCATAGAGAGTGCAAGTCATTAGGCCACCTATTATGGAGAAGGGTTAATCATTAGGTCACCTTTTGTGGAGGAGAGCTAGTCATGGGGCACTAATCACACAGGAGGCACAGTGACTGGGTAACCTATGATGGAGGAGGGCTAGTCACTGGGGCACTCATTATGTAGACTGCCAGTATCTAATGCAGGGATTCCAGAGGAAAGCAAGTAGCTTGACCACTCATCACAGAAAAGGACCAGTCAATGGGACATTTCTGGCAGAGAAGGGCCTGTCACTGTTGCACTCATCACAGTAAAACAAGTCACTAGACCTCTTATCACAGTAGAGGGCATGTCACTGTGGCACACATAACAGAGGAATGTTAGTAACTGGAGCACAAATAATGGAGAAAAGCCAATCACTAGGCATCAAAACACAGAGGAGTTATAGTAACTTGATCACCAATCAAAGAGGGGGGTTATTCACTATGACAGCTAACAAGGAAGAGGGCCAGTCACTCAAGTACCCTTCACAGAGAAGGGAGATTCATTGGGGGCACCTATTACAGAGGAAGTTCAGTAAGAAAGGCACAGATCACAGAGGATGGCTAGTCACTGAGACTCACATCAAGGAAGAGGGCTTGTAACTTTGGCACACATTTCGGAGGAGGGCTATTCACTGGGGCACCCATCAAAAAGGAGGGCCAGTAACTATGATAGCCATCACAGAAGAAGACTAATCATTCAGTCATGGTTCTAAGAAGTCGGTCAATCAATGAGGCACCAATCACGGAGGAGATCCAGTCACAGGGGCATGCATAACAGAGGTGGACCAGTTTTGGTGGCATTCCTCAAAGATGAGATATAAACACTGGAAAACATAGCATATCGAAGGTCTATTTACAGTGGGACCCATAACACAGTAGGGCCAGAGATTGGGCCACCCATTATGGAGGAGGTTCAGTCCATGGGACAATCTTCTTAGAAGAGGGCTAGCCATGGGTGTAACAATTATGGTAGAAAGCCTGTCAAATGGGACAGCCATTGCAGAACAGGGCATCCATTTCAGAGGAGGGCCAGTCACTGGACACCCAACACAGAAGAGGGGCAATACTAAAGTACCCATAACGGAGGAGGGTCAGTCACAGGGAAAATCATCACAGAAGTGGGCCAGTTACAGGGCATTGATCATAGAAGAGGTCTAGACACTTGGACACACATCACAGAGGATAGTTAGTCATTGGGGAACACATAACAGAGGAGAACGAAACACTAGTGCACCCAATTTGAACAAGTAAGTCAATGGTGCTCTAATCATGAAGGAAACCATAATAAATAGAGGAGGCTCAAACACAGGGGAACCCATCACAGAGAGAACCAATTATTTTTGCATTAATTATGCAACAGGCCCAGAAACTGAGGTGATAAGGGATACAAGTCACTAGTTCACCCATTTTGGATGAGGCCCAGTTACTGGGTCACACATTACAGAATAGCGATAGTCACTCTGGCACCCATCCAAGAGGATGGGCAACCAATGGGGAACTAATCACAGAGGAGGTCCAGTCACTAGGGCATTATGGGGGAGGTTCATTCACCATGACAACCATCACAGAAGAGCAATAGTCACTGATGGACATCATATATGAAAACCAGTCACTGGGACACCCATCACAAAGTGAGGCCAGTCAATAGGTCACACATCATGGAGGATGCCTATTAAGTGGGGCATCAATCAGACAGGAGGACTAGCCACTGGTGCAACCATTATGATGGAGGACCAGTTATTGGGGCATCAATCGCCAAGGAGGTTCTCTCACTAGGGCACCCTAATGGAGAAGAACCAGTCATTGCTCCTCTATATATGAGATAGACCCAGATACCTGAACAGCCATTACAGTGTTGGGCTAGTCACTAGGGCACCACTTATGGAAGAAGACTAGTAACTTGGACACCAATAATCAGGTAGACCCAGTATCTGGGACATTTATAGTGGAAGAACACTAGTCACTGGTTCACAGTATGTAGGGGACACAGTCACTTGGGCAGCAGTGCTCATTAAGGAAAGCTAGTCAGTGGTGAGTGCATCACAATGAAGTATAAGTCTCTGTGATATTTTTCACAGAGGATTGCCAGTCACTGGGAGAAGAGGCTATTCAATGAGGTGCTCATTATAGAGGAAGCCATGCCACTTGGACATCAATCACAAAGGAGGGGCAGCCCCTGGGACACCCATTATAGAGGCTGCACAGGCCTCTATCACAGAGAGGAGACAATCACTAAGGCACTTATCACAGAGGAAGGCTAGTCACTGGGACATCACTTATGCAGTAGACCCTGTTACTGGAACATCTATCAGAATGGAGAACTAGTCATTGGGAAACTCAGTTTGGAGAAGTGCCAGAAACTTATACATAAAATATAGTGGAGTACCTGTCAATGGAGTACCTATTATGGAGAAGGCCTAATCACTGGGATAGTCACCACAGAGGAGGGCCAGTCAATGGGACACACAGTATGTAGGAGACACTGATATTGGGGCAAACATCACAGAGGAGGGCTAGTCATTGAGGTACACAATTTGAAGGAGTACCTGTTACTAGGGCACCTTTCCCAGAAGATGGTTAGTCACTGAGGCACTCATCACAGAGGATGGCCAGTCACTGGGGAACAAAAGATTAAACACAGTCACTGAGGTCGCAATTATGGAGAAGTCTCAATCATCATTATGGAATAACAGAAGAGGTCTTGTCACTGAGGTACCTATCACAAAGAAAACATGGTTACTGAGGCAACAATCAAAGAGGAGGAGTCATGAGGCACCCATCATAGAGGAAGGCCAGTTATGGGACACTCATTAGGATAAGTGTCAGTCACTGGGACTCTGATGACCAAACAGAACCATTCACTTGGGTACCACACTCATTAGGATAAGTGTCAGTCACTGGGACTCTGATGACCAAACAGAACCATTCCCTTGGGTACCCATCACAAAGGAGTATCCATGAGGCACCAAACACAGATGAGGGACAGTCACTAAAGTACCTATCACAGAGAATAATCAGACACTAGGAACTCGATAACAGAATACAACCAGTCATTGGTTCATTCATCACAAGGAGAGCCATTCAGTGAGGCATTTATCACAGAAGAGACCAATCGATGGGGGCAACAATTACAGAGGAGAGGCAGTCACTTTGGCACCCATAACAGAGGTGGGCCAGCCACTGCAACACCATTAAACTCAGAGAGTAGGACTAGACACTGAGATACTGACACAGAGGAGGGCTGGACATGCACCAATAATAGAAGAGGGTCATTCACTGGGGTGATCATTATGAAGGAGGGACAATCAATGGGAAAACCATCACAGAGGAAAGTTTATAGCTCAGGCACCCATTATGAAAGTTTTTAGCTCAGGCACCCATTATGAATGCACAAATTCCCAAGAAGGCACAGTCACTGGAACACCCAAAATGGCGGAGGGATAGACCATGGGTAAACCATGGCATAGGAGACTCAGTTACAGGGGCAAGTCACTGTAGCAATCATCACAGAGGAAAATCAGTCACTGGGGCTGATTCACCAAACAGGGGCCCTCATCTAATCTCACATTACAGAAGGCGTTCAGTCACTGGCACATTTTTCAGAGAGGAGAGCCAATAACTGGGACACCCACCACAGAGAACCAGTCACTGGGGTTCCCATCACAAAGGAAGGCTAAGATACCAATTATGGAACACTCATCTATCACAGAGGAGAAACAGGAAATGGGACATTCATCACCCAGAAAAGCCAGTCACTGGGGTGCCAATCACAAAGGAGGGCCAGTCAACTGGGACAGACATTACAAAGGAGCGTCAGTCACTTGGACACCATCACAAGAAGGACAAGTCACTGGGGCACACTTAATATTGGAGTGCTAGTCACTGTATCACAGAGGAGACATAGTCACTGGTGCACACAAAACAGAGGAGGGTTGCTCACTGTAGCATTCATAACAGAGGAGGGCGTCCTTGCGGTACCCATTATGAAGGAAGTCCTGTCAATGGGACGACCTTTACAGAGGAAGTCTTGTCACTAGAGCAACCATTATGGTGACACCCAATCACTAAGTCACCAATCCCAGTAACTAGGACACCCATAATAGAAGAAGGTCAATCACTGGTGCACCCAATATGGAAGAGACCCAGTCACTGGGCCTCAATTACAGGGTCTGTCACCGATTCACCAATCACGTAGGAATACCAGTCACTAAGTCATCCATCACAGAAGATGGCCAATCCCCTGGGGTGTTTAGTAAGGAAGAGGCCCATTCACTGTGAAGATATCACAGAGTAGATTTAGTAACCGAGATACACATCACAGAGAGCCAGCCATGAGCACCCAGCACAGAAGAGAACTAGTTATTAGGACATCCTTTTATGATGAAGACTAGTCACTGTGTCACCAATCATAAAGTAGGACCTATCACAAAGACACCAATCACAGAGGAAAGTCATTAGGGCAACCATTAGGAGGAACATGAGTTACTGGGACACACATCACAGAAGAGGCCTAGTCACCAGGGCACACCTCATAGTGGAAAAACAGTCACTGGTGGCAACCATTGTAAGGATGGTTAATCACTGTGGCACAAATCACAAGGGAGGGTCAGTCACTGGAGCACTCATTACAAAGTTGCCCAGGAACTGAGGCAACCATCACAGAGAATATCTAGTAACTGAGACACTGATCATAGAGGAAGCCTAATCACTGGGCACCAATCATAGCTCAGGACCAGTCTCTGGGACACCCTTTAAAAAGGAGACAAATCACTAAAGTGCTCATCACAGTTGGAGGCCAGTGACTTGTGCATAATTATATCCTCTGTGATGGAGCAATGATTACAGAGGACAGTCTGTTAGTAAGGCAACAAATAATGAAGTTGGACAGTCACTGTGACACCCATCATAGAAGAGGACCTCTCACTGGGCACCCAACACAGAGAAGGGCCAGTCACTAGGACACCTAACACAGGATGGCTTGTCATTGGGACATTCATCATATTGGTGGGTGAGGCACTGGGCTTCCTATTATAGAGGATACCAAGTCACTGGGACTCCAATTGCAGAGAAGGAAATTTCACTGGTCAGTCATTGTGTAGGCGAACCTGTCAATGGGGTCCCCATCACAGAAGAACACTAATTTCAGTGAACCCACTACATAGGAGAGCCAGTCACTGGGAAACCATCACAGAGGAGTGCAATTCACTGGGCACCCAAAACAGAGGAGGTCAGTCACTGGGACACCTATAACAGTGGACGGCAAGTCTCTTGTGAACCCATCACGGAGTAGTACAGTCAGTTGTGTACTCATCACTTTAAGGGCCAATCATGGAGGCACCAATTATGGAAGTGAGTCAGATATTGGAGCATCAATCCCAAATGAGCACCAGTCAATCAGACACCAAACAATCCCTGAGGCGTCCGTCACAGAGCAGAACCAGTCACTGAAGCTATGAACACAGAGGTGGCTTTGTTATTGAGGCACACATCAGACAGTAGTCACTGAGGCACCCATCACAGAGGAGGACTATTAAATGAGACAACTGTCATAGAAGAGGGGCAATAACAGGGACACCCATCACAGAGAAGGACCAGGCATCGGGGCACCCATCACTGAAGAGGAACAGCCATGGGGACACCAATACGAGAATAAGGCCATTCACTGGGAGAACCATCACAGTAGAGTGCCAGACACTGGGGCACTAAACTCTAAGGAGAATAGGTCACTGGGATATCCATCACAAGGGAGATTTTGTACCTGGAACACCAGTTGTGTAGGAGTTCTAGTTACTAGGAGAGTTTTCACAGAGAAGGGTCTGTCACTATGGCACCCATTATAGAGAAGGTCCAGTCAATGTGACAAAAATAACTAAGGAGGCAAAGACATCATTTCACTTGTAATGGAGGGCTAGTCACTTATAAACCCATTATGTAGGAGTGAGAGTAACTGGGGAAGTTATCACAAATGAAAACTTGTCGCTTGGGCACCAAAGAGATGTATCAAACAATGGGGCATTTTACACAGGAGGGTCAGTTTCGTGGGGCACACATAACAGAAGAAGGGAAGTAATGAGAGCACCCCTTACAGCATAGGTGTAGTCTTTTAGCACCTAACAGAGAGGAGAGGAGGGCAAGTCACTTGGACAGCTATTACAAAGTTTTCCAGTCACTGTGGCACCCATCACAGAAGAGGGTCAGTTAATGGGGCACCCTTCACAGAGGTGGGCCACACAGGGCATAACTCACAAAGGAGGGCTTGTTACTAGTGCACCCATAAAAGAGGAGGACCAGCCACTAGGGCACCCATCACAAAAGAGAGCCAATCACTGTGGCACCCATTATGTAGGCGGCCCTGTTACTGGAGCAACAATCATGGAGGACAGACAGTCACTTGGACACCCATTAGAAATTACAGTCAGTCACTGGTGCAACCAGCACAGATAAGTGGTAGTCACAAGAGCATCTATTGTCGATAAGGCCTATTCACTGGGGCATCTATCACAGAGGAGACATTGTCACATAGACTCCTATCACAGAGGAGTGCCAGTCACTGAGGCACACTTCAGAGGAGATCCAATCACTGAGACACTTATTTGTCACAATGAATAGCCCTACTCTGGGATGGCTGCCCCATTGAATGACTCTTTTCTGTGATGTGTCACTTTGCCTGGCACTTCTCTGTGATAGATGCCAGTTATTGGAAGTGGTCTATTAAATGGGGCACCCTTCATTGAGGAAGTCCACTCAACTGGGGGCACATCACAGATGTCACCCAGTTACATAGCCACCTGTCACAGAAGAGGTCCATTCAGAGATACCTAAAACAGAGGAGAACTATTCTATGGGGCACATATGAGAAGACAGGGCAATCATTTGGGTGCTGATTACAAAAGAGGGTCAGAAAATAGATTCACCCATCACAGAAGAGCTCAATTCACTGGGGCACCCATCAGAGAGGAGTTCGAATCACTGGGACATCAATTATAGGGAAAGCGTAGTCACTAAGGCACCATCATAGTAAAGGAACCCATCATAGACGAGGCCGGTCACTGATATACGCATCACAGGTGAGGGCAAATCATTCGGTCACCCATTACAGAGGAGAGCCAGTCACTGAAGAAAAAATCATAGAGAAGAACATGTGAATTAGACACAAAACACAAAAGAGGGTCAGTCACTGAGGCATCCATCCCAGAGGAGGGCCAGTGACAAGACAACCAATGCAGAGTAGGGGCAATCACTGGAGCACCCATAATGGAGAAAGGACAGTCACTGTTGCACCAATCAAACAGGCAGTTCAGTCACAGGGCATCCCCACAGACAGGAGGACTAGTGTCTGGGGCACCTATTATGGACAAGGGCCAATAACTGTCATCTATCACAGAGAAGTGCCAGGCAAAGTGACACATCACAGAAAAGAGTCATTCAATGGGGCAGCCATCCCAGAGTAGGGCTATTCATTGTGACAAACTTTTTGGTGTGAGACTAGTCCATGGAGCACTAATCATGAAGGGGGTTGAGTCAATAAAGCATGCATTGTGGAGGAAGCCCAATCACTAAGTCACCCTTCACAGAGGTGGTCCAGTCACTGAGGCACCCATTAAAGCAGAGACTGGCCACTGTGACATTTGTCACAGAATTAATCTAGTCACAGGACACAAAGCACACATGCAGGTCTGTCACTGGGGTAGCCATCACAGCTGAGGGCCATTCTCTGGAACAAAAATTATACAGGAGAGTCAGTTACTAGAACACTGATCACAGAGGATTGCAAATGAGGCATGAACCACAGAGGAGTGAAATTATCTGAGGTACCCATCAAAGAGGAGACATAGTCACTGGACACTGATCACAGAGGAGGCCCTGTTACTGGGGCACTACCACTGAGATGAGAGTAAGTTACTGAGGCAACCATCACAAAGGAAGCCCAGACAATATGACAGCAATCACAGAAGACAGCCAGTTGCTGGGGCATCCAACAGAAAGGAGGGGCAATAACTGGGGCACCCACTACTGAAGAAGTCCCATCACTAGGATATTCATCACAGAGGCAGATAAGTCATAGTGGAACCCCTTAAAGTGGAGGGTTCATCAATGAAAACCCACACAGAGGAGGGCTTGTCACTGAGGCACCAATAATAGAGAAGAGTCAGACACTAGGGACCCATTTTTGAAATAGGGCCATCCTCTGAGTCAACCATCACAGAGAAGGGTTATTCACTAATACACCCATCATTGATGAAGACAAGTCACTAGAGCACACATCACAGCAGAGGGATAGTCACTAGGGCACCTAAAATTGAGAAAGGCCAGTCAAACAAATAACCATGGAGGCTCAGTCACAATGCTTCCCAAAATGGAGGAGGGCTAGTCACCAA
>CAUYQG010258152.1:0-18186 GCA_963574415.1 Tarsius wallacei
AACAACTGTCATAATACTATAAGAAAATGATTGACAATGGTGGGAAACTATTGGGACGGGCAGGGAGAGGAAGGGAGGTGGGAGTAACAGTAGTCAATATCTGTCTCGGAAAGGGGGGGGCATACCTCATCAACAAGGGTACCTACACAATGCATATTTGTATACCTAACCCTTAACTGTACCCCACAATTTTAAAATAAATAAATACATAAATAAAAGATTAGATGAGTAAGTTTGAGACCAGTCTAAAGAGATATTGTCTCTAAAAAAAATTTAAAAATTAGCCAGGCCTGGTGGTGCCTGCCTATAGTTCCAGCTATTCAGGAGGCTGAGGCAGAAGGATTACTTGAACCTAGGAGGGTAAGACTATGGTAAACTGTGATTGTGTCACTACACTCCACCCTGGGCGACAGAGTAAGACCGTACTTTGGGAGGCCGAGGCAAGTGGATTGCCTGAGCCTGCAGGTTCAAGACCAGCCCAGATAATTTGGCGAGACCTCGTCTCTACAATGAAAAAAAAAAAAAAATTAGCCAGGCATGGTAGCGCGCACCTGTAGTTCTGGTTCCTTGGAAGGCTGAGGCGGAAGGATCGCCAGAGCCAACAGGTCGATGATGGGGTGGCTATGAGCATGCCACTGTATTCCAGCCTGGGCAACCGAGTGAGACTCCAACTCAAAAAAAAAAGAAAGTTGAGACAGATGAAAAGAAATCAGCAAAAATGTCTGGGAAGGAATTATCTAATTTACCCCATTGTAAAAGAAGAATGAATGAACTCACAGTTCCTAAGAATCATGCTATCTATTGTAAGAAGGCTTCTCAAGTGTCTACACCATCCCATTCATCTCTCATTCCAGTGCACACTCCTCCATACAGACATACACTCTCAAGAATACACATGCATATACCCGCATATTTGACGAGCCCAGTATACAGCTAGAGTACAAACTTAAGAGAGCATTCTTGAGACTACCCTGACCAGGGCTCCACTGGAGCTGAGGACTGCCTTCACCCACACCTAAACAGGCAGGCAGAGAGGGGTAGAGGAATGGGGGACTCACTCTGAAACTTTGAGGCCCTGTGTCAATTCAGTTACACAGAATGTCTTCCCAAAGGGAACAAAAGCCAAAAAGTAAATTAACTTACTTGTCTCCAAACATTCATTCCAGTTTTAAAAGACGAACGAATTTCTTAATCAAGTTTTAGTACTTACAAACACTATCTGAAAGCTTTATTTAAATGAGTATGGGCAGTGCAAAACAAAGAACTCCATGGCACATATCTCATTATGCATCAGGACTACAGCACTCCTAGGGTGCCGGGCACTCTGCAGAAACTTTGTCCTCTGGATTACACTGTATTTCAACATGATGTCACAGTGCCTGGGAAAGGTCAAGTTTCACACACTCTAATTAAGTACTTTCACTTGCTTTGTGCAGCTTGCAGTATTTCTAGTGCTATTCTGAACTAAGTATTCATTTGGTCCTGCTGGTCTTTTTGTTAATCAATGCTTTAAGTGGTCTTGAAAAAAAATGTTCTGTTTTATTTTCCAAGCAGTGAGATTGAAGCCAAAGTAACGAAGTCATCCAGTGGGGGCAGAAGCAGGCAAACCAAGTGCCCTGGTTAGAGAGACATGGCCAATACTGACATTTTCTATATGTGAGCTGTTGTGCTGGCATTATATGGAAATTCTCTGTGCCAAGGCTTGCCTGCGATGGCTCCACTGGAAAGTATAAGCCTGAGAAGCAAGAGACAGCAATGCTCTGCCTTAACCTGACTTTGCACATGAAGTCTGACCCTGCTGTGGTCTCTCACAAACACAATTGCCACTTGCTACCAGATACCACAGAGAATTTAATGAAACCCTAGCAATGTGTGGATAGTTTATTGATGGCCACCATTGACAATGAGCATCTCCCAGTGGGGTGAAGACAACTCTTGATTACCTGCGGACACTTGAGTCACACCAGTTTATCCAGCAATAACTAATCTCTCAATCCAGGCCTTCTCATGCAGAAAAACCTTTGGAGCCAAGGAAATCTGGGAGGAAGCCAATTTATATTAGACTGAGAAAATGAAACACATTTCCAGCAATTAGTTACAGAAAGGAACATGTCTTTATGAACAAACCTTATTATTCTGTTTGCAGTAAATTCCCAGAACATCTGATGGACTCCTATTCATAGAAGATTAACAACAAAAAATTCAAAACCAATAATAAATTCTAAACAATCCACCCTTTCATTATCCATACCTCAGTCAAGGTTTAAGTAGAACAATCAGTTTAACATATAGGAGGGGCAATCAGAGCTACAGGAGACTTGACTCTCCTCACTGAGCTCTCAAATTTCTTCAACAAGAAAATTTCACCACCAGAGTAAAATTGAGCTCAGGTAGTACCTCTTAATAAAATAAAACATGTTTATGACATTGAGCTGCCAAATAAAAAAAAAAAATAGAAAACACTCCAAAACCCTATGATATTTTAATATAATTCTATAATATGTAATAAAATGTTATTACATAATTGTTGGATGAACAAATGAATGACTGATTTCTTTAGCTCTTTCGTAGTTGCCCACATCAGCAATGGATAATAAGAAAGTTTTAAGGAAGGGTCAGAATCAGGCTAGGGCTGGGCCTCTGGGCAGTTGAAGACTACAGTGCACGAGTAAAGGCCATCATGGAAGAGTGTGTGAAGAGTATTCCAAAAACTCACTTTATTTACAACACAATTTACCTCATGTCACTAGCATGGTTTCCACTTTTCAAACAGCACATGGACTGATAACTTATTTTCGTTTCATCAGATGGTAAGTCCTTGAGGACAAACACCATGTCATGCATATCTTTTGCATCCTCCACAGCATCCAACACCACACTTTGCATATATTAGATGTTCACTCAGTAAATGTTAAGTAAATTGAACTAAGTAAGACGAAGCACAGATTGTGGGAATGCAACCAAAGTGATCCTACTGGGGTGCAATGCATGTTGAATTTCAGATTGGCTTCAATGAGATCAATCTTAGCATATGAATTTGGTTAACTGATATGCAGTTGCTCATAATGATATCAGGGCCAGAGTCACTCTGAATGCGGTATACATCCAACACACTGGTGATGTGACACAACACCAATAAAGGGAAAAGAGAGGGTGAGAACACTTGAACTTACACGGGTAAACTAGCGGTTTCACAGCTCTGTTTTTCTCTGCAAGGTTTAGAGTCTCAGTCTTAGCCCAGGAAAAGCATGTGTGTATGCGTTATGGTTTTCAAAGTGCTACCACAGTTTCTTTCACATTCTCCCTGACCAAGGAGGCTTCATTATCCACATTTAAGAGTTGAGAAAACTGCACTTCCAAGTGGTTTTGTAAATTCCCCAAGACTAACGTAGGATGTAAACCCAGGGTGCCAATGCCTGTTCAGTGCTGTTTCAATTTTATCACTAAATCAGACTGCTTTCATGTCTTTATAAAAACCACTTAATTTGTACAAGATGGTTTTGTAACACCAAAATGTATATTAAAATCATGTTAGTTTTTGTGAAGACAAAAAACATATGAGAAATAGGAAATCTAATAAGCAAAGGTTAAATTCCCTGTAATAATACAGAGAATTCCGGCTACATAAGTTACTTAGCCAACAAATGGAATCACTATAAATGTTTAAAAGATGATATTCTTTTATATGTCTAAATAACCTTTTTTTCTTATACTAAAGTAATAACCTGAATAAAGCTATTACTTGTCTGAACATGTATGTACCATATGCATATACATTCCACAGTCAATGAGGTTTATGCCAACCCCAGGCAAGCTCATCCCCACGTGATGCTTCCTGGCAGCAGCACCTAGGTAAGGTCATGAGTGCAACATGATTACTAACACAGCCCTGCCCTGCTCACTAGGCTGAAATTTGGTGCCACATCGCATTGTTACTCCTGCAGGCAGAAGTGCTACCATGCCATTAGAGCAACTCAAAAATAACTGGACAAATTTATTATGTTCATGTAAGCACAGTTTGAAAAAATTAGTTTCACTAAAGCTTTATTCTAAGCATGACTTCTCATATTATGAACAGAGGCAAACCTCTTTTTGAAAAGACCACTGATCAAACGAAAGATTGTTGAGGTTCTCTGTCAGAATCTACTTTGTTTTTTTTAACCTCCACTCCATCCCAATTTTAGCTGAAATCCCTAGGAAAGCCAAGATCAAGAAAATTTCTACTATAGCAGGAGGTGAATAATGTTTTAGGAACAGAATGAGTTACTGATCATCTTCTTTTGTCTGTTGTTTTACTGTTTGGCCATTTTCCCCTATATTTTTGGTCCTATGCTACCTGTTCGGCCTTCAAGATGCATGCTGATTTTCACATTGATATTTATCTGGCTCCCATCAGTCTTACCTTGCTCTTTGACCCTCTGGTTCCCTTCATATCCTAATTATCTTTTTTTGTCTTAAATGCTAAACCCACCACCTTGAATAAATCTCCCAATTCAATATGACAATACTTGAGTAGGGTTAGTCAAGGAAGTACTGAGGTCTCAGCAACATAGATCCATAAGGAAACAGGCCCACTTGGGCTTGGTGAGAATGATCCAGGTATCAGACTGGTCCCAAGATGAGTAATGGGATGTTTAGAATTAGTGTCCAGAAAGATGAGGAGCAATCACATTTGACCTGTGCCATCAATGATATCTGAAGAGGTCAAGTGTAACAAGGGCAAAACTTCATGATTTTTAGTTCATTCGGGGCAAGACATTGGCCAATAGTTAAGTTTCTAGTTCTTGGAAAATAGGCTCTGTGAAAACTGAGGAAGGTGATGGTCCCCAGAGTTTCGTGTGGACCCAGACTCAAGCAGGAGCTGCAAATGTTGAGAGAAATCAAGTGAAGGTTGAAATTTCAGGGACACACAAAAACCAGATACAGGAGTACAGAAGCAGAACTAATTCCACCTCCACCCACCAGTGCACTGAAAGCTCTCACTGTGCACATTCCCCACCCTACTCAGCGTATCCAGGAATTGGATGGGCCTGAGTTCAGAGAGGGAAGCACAGGAGTCAAGAGCTGGGGAAGCCAAGGCCCACTGGGGCCTTTGAGCATAGATTTCTCTCGCGTCTTCTCTGTTGTTTACTATCTGAAGGACTTGTTAGCTCCTACAAGTGTGGTGGATGAAGCAATCAGTGTATATGGTTCTGTCCATAAAAGAATGAGCCTTATCCAAAAACAATGCCAGCAATAAGCTCCTCACCACTCTAGCCTCTGCTCTGTTCACCCTCAGTACATGATAACCCCAAATGGTGAGCACAACATGGACCCTCCATGGCCAAGCAGTGCAGGAAAAAGCTACAACCTAGGTTACTACAAACATATGACATTCAGTCTCACCTGGGCCTTCACCTTCAAGGTTGCCCAGTCATTATTTTATTCATTGCACATTGACTATGAATCACCTCACCTTCATCCTAAGCCTTCTCAAAGGCCTTAAATCCACATCTTACCCACCTACTCACTCAGCAAAGGACTCGATTTCATATTTTACTGATAAGATTTAAGAAATACAACTGAAAATGTTCCATATTTTCTTCCACTCTGCTTCAAAATCTCTCTGTATTTTCATCTTCCCTCTCATAGCTCAAGAAAAAATGTTCCCTCTCTTCACCAAATCAATCTCAGACATGATCTCTCCCCTGCTTGCCTTTACAAAGACCCAACTTTATCAGTTAACTTCTTTCTCTCATAAATTCAACTTCATTTTCTCTGCTTATTTCATCTCTATCACAATTATATTCAGATCTCTCCTATCCTAGATTCCATTTTCCTTTTCAAACTACCACCCCACTCTACCAAAATTCTAGATGAAGAGGGTCTACACTGAAATGTCAAACCGTCTCACCTTATGGTCCATTCTAGTAGGCCCTGTCCATAGTTCTCTGTGGGGTGAACACTTAGACCAACCCTAGACCATGTCCAGTAATGGAGTCTGGTGGGGTTGAGATAGAATGCAGCAGTGAGAGCATGGTATATCTGCTGACATGAGAAAATGCACTGCCTTTCTTGCTACACCACCCACTCTCCTGGCTTTCTGTGAGATTTTACTGGATAAACCCACAGGCATTGTCTCATTCTTTGTTCTCCTCAGTATCCTCCTTCCACAAACTCTTCCACTAATTTCCACACCACTGCACTAGCTTCATCCCTCTTCTCCCACTCAGGCTGTTTCTCCTCCATCTCCTCCCACAGCCATGCTTCAATGCTCGCCCACCTCTTACCTGCAGGTGTACTGGAAACTCTGATCTCTACCTCCTTCTACATCCTCACACTATACCTCCTCAGCAATTGTTTCACTCCTTCAGTGTTATATGCATGGCTCCCAAGTCAACATCTCAAGGAATGACATCTTTGATAAGTTCTAATATGGCTATGATTTTTAAAAGAACAAATTCATATGTTACATTAGCTGATCAAGAGTAAACCCTTACACTTGATTTCCCTATATCTATTGATGAAAAGAATATCAACATCAGATTATCATCTTCAACCCCTTTCTCTTCCCCTCTATCAGTTGCTAATATACAAAGATTTTATATCTGTGGCATCTTTTATGTTCTGTTCTTCATGTCAGGTTCAGAGAGCAACTCTCCTTGCTCAGATCTTTATGATTGCTTATTTATATGATCACAGTAGCTTCCTAATTCATCTCAGTCTCTCTTCTTTCTAATATGTCTTCTATATATACCCTAATATACACCTGATTAAGCTTCTTAAATATGTTTTATTATCTCACTTCTCCAATCAAAAGAGTACCCACTCCTCATCAAGGCACCTAAGAGCCTCCAAAATATGCCCAAACCTACCTTCTTCCCAGATGTCCTTCAGGTGACTTCCTCTTCCATACACTTTGCCAGACAGCATGACTCCAGATACCTTACCTTCTCCCACTTCTCATGTATTTCTCCTATTATTTCCAGCTTCTCATTATACCCTTACCCCTAGCTGTTTATCTTCCTCTTTCACTATCTCATTATAATTTGGGTCTACCTTATAAGTTTCACTTCAAATACTGTCTTCTTCATGTAGGTTTTCCTGATCCTGTAATTGAAAATAATCTCTTCCTTGAATTCCTATAGTACGCTGGGGCCCACTGAGGCATGCATCACATTTTGAGCTATATTATTTATGCCTTGCCACCATTTACCCACTAAACACACACATTTGTGACACTCTAAGGTCTCTTAAGGCAAGGACTAAGTCATATTTAAGTTTGTGCTTTCAGAATGTCTACACCATAGCACCTTGCACATGGAAGGTACTCATTAAATGTTTCACAAACTAAATAAAAGCAGACCAAGGTCTGTCATACAATGGGTCATGAGTTGTTTTAGTTATTCTACATTCATGGTGTTAGAAGGGCAGTACTATTTGGACTTCACCAATGTTCCCCCACAAGCAAACTCTTTCCCTTTCCCTCTCAAACATGTTTGACAATCTGAATCTGTTTGAGATTACTACCAGTTATTTTTAAAACGTTCAAGCACAAAATGAAAAATACATCGTATTCATCCAGTAACACTTTACAACTGGTGCCTGATTTATGTTTTAATATTTTCAGATGAGTCTGCAGGGTCGTTCACTCTTTTCACAACTTCAGATGTCATGGGAAATTTGCAAATGTACACGACAACTATCCATATAGTTTAGGCATGGGGCCAGGAAGGTTATATTTATCTGGCTGAGCAAGGGAGTCAAATCCAGTCAAACAATACCTAAGTCAACTGTGGGTCTCCTTAATTAGGATTAGAAGGGCCTGACCTACTTTGAATTTTTAAAGTGAACAATGAAAACTTAATCTCCTAAAAAATACCTGAGTGGCAAATGAATTCTGACTGGTGTAATTCATTCCCTCCTTATGCATGAACTATTTTAGTGAGCTACTTTATAATTGAATTTTCTTTAGGTAATTCACAGCTAGACTGAATGACAGGTTTTATACCGATAACACTGATCAATAGGCCACCAAGGACACTTTGTGTCCACTTAATAAACAGTAATAATAAGCAAGATCCTGAGATCTGAAAGATATTCTTATTAATTAATTCCCACACACAGTCCTAAAAGGCACACTGACTCTGCTTAAAAAGAAGTATAGTCAATTTTACCCAGCAGGTTGGTTCTATAAAAATAGCATAATAATAAATGCACAGTTACTCAAAATGCAACATTTACTATTGTTTTTAATTTCCCAACAATAGTCCCTTTATAGGGTCCTTTGCATTTTGGTCTACAATCAAGAGATATTTGAATTCTAGACTTTTGGGGTTAACTTGAATTTGCAGTCCTGCCATATAATTTATTGTATTCTTCAGGATTATGAGAAGGTAACCTCTAAGGATCTTGAATTCTATATAGGATATATACATCTTTTCATCTCTCCTATCAACCCCTTCATCACCACAAATATTTCTTTGTATTTTCAAATTCTTCTACCATCTATTGTTAGTACTGCTAAGAAATAAATGTCCCTCATTGTTACCGAGGCTAATCCTATATATTTCTTCCATTTGTCTCCTCTAAATATTATTTTTCCTGCTTTCATTCTATGATTATCATCATATTCTGGATTTACCCCCTCCCTACACCCCTCAAAAAAAAAACCCTGACTCATGAAATTTAACAATCTCAAAGTTCCATCATTTCTTTCTCCTTCCTAGAAGATTATCAATGGTCTCCTTGTCTTCTCAATTCCCCAACCCAATGAATTGTCCTTATTCTTTTTTTTTTTTTTTTTTTTTTTAGAAAGGGTAACACTGGGTCACCCAGGCTGAAGTACAGTGGTACAATCATAACTCACTGCAGTCTCAAACTCCTGGGTTCAAGTGGTCCTCCTGCCTCAGTCTCCCAAAGCCCTGGGATTACATACATAAGCCACCACACCCTGCCCCTACCTTATTTAACATCTTCATCATCTGACAGTGCTGGTCTCCCCTTCCTTCTGATATGTCCCTTATCCTGGCTACCATAATTCAACCTAGTATCCTTTGATCGTTCCTCCTCTATCTTCTTTGATGACTCTTCTCCTGGCTCCAGCTATATGTGTTTCCTAAAGCACAGTTCTTACCAACTTTTCTCTCTTTCAGTTTTATTTATCACCCCTATTTGTACTACCCTAAAAATGATATCTCCCCAACCCTCACTTATCCAGCAAACTCCAACCCTGCATTTCCTACTGTCTGTTGGACATCCTCTCCTAACCCCAAACTAAATATGACCTCAACCACATTTACCATCCTTTCCACTAAAGAATTCTATCACTTCTTTAACATTGTGAATGGTTCCTACCATTCACTCAGATGTTAAAGGCTACTTCTCTCTAATTGATCCCTTCCCTTCCTTTACCACCCATATTACATCAGTCATCAAATCATTCTGGGAAATCATATGGGCTATTGATGTGCTCTGCTTCTTTCACATAGCCATAATCATCACTTCAGTGAATGTTGTTATAACCTCATATAGCCCTTTGCACCCAGCCCCTTGTAGTTAGGTGGGGTGATGATCAGTCTGGCCAATGAACCATGAACAGAACTGATGTGAGTTGCTTCTGGATGGGAATAAAGAAGCACAGAGGTATGATAACACCATATGTTCTCTTCTCATGCCACCATGACCAGTAAGGTTCCAGAAGGAAAGCCTGCATCAGCAGGTGTCCCTGAGCACTATAAAGAATGGAATCAGCCAGGCTCGGTGGCTCAGCCTGTAATCCCGCGCCTTGGGAGGCTGAGGTGAGTGGATTGCCTGAGCCCGCAGGTTCAAGACCTGCCTGGGCAAGCGAGACTTCATCTCTACAATAAATCAAAAAATTAGCTGGGTGTAGTAGCGCACACCTGTAGTTCCAGCTACTTGGAAGGCTGAGGCGGAAGGATCGCCGGAGCCCAGCAGGTCGAGGCTGCGGTGGCCGGAAGCGGCCACTGCACTCCAGTCTGGGCGACAGAGAGAGACTTCAAAAAAAAAAAGAATGGGACCTCCTCACCAAGCGACATCATTCATGTAGTGAGAGGAAGAAACAAACCTTTATGATGCTAAGTCCCTGGAATTCAGAAGCTAATGTGTTCTTCACTTACAGCCTAATGTGCTTTCACTCTTGCCTCTTTAAACTGTCCTTTCAAATAGAATGCCCTTTGCCCCACCCTTTCTCCAAATAATACTGTTTTTCTTTCAACATAATCATCACTTCCCCAAGAAAGCCTCCATGGATGTCCCTGGCTAGATCCAATTCTCTGTTCATATGCTTTCATAACACCATATATTCCTCCCTTATGGTTTACCCTTGATTGCTATTTGTTGAATCATTGATTAATATCTACCTTCTCTACTAGCCATGAGCTTCAAGAGATTAGGGACAGCACATTTGTTTTAGTTCAACATCAAAATCCAACATCCAGCACAGCATAAAGACATTAATAAACACTCATGAATCGAGTCAATGTTGCTCATTTTGCATCTGCAATGCCTAACACAGCTCTTGGGTCACTACTTGGTGTTAATATGAATTAATCCACATGGCCCTATCATACATGATAAAAATTTGTATAAATTTCTCACATCTCAATTCATTTATTCCAGGATAGGGGTCTACATTTTTATCCTTGATATCACTGCTACCACTCAAGAACTGGGAGACAGCATCAATAACACCTACACAGCATCACCAGAGAAACTGTTGGGACCCTCTGAGATCCTGTAACGAGGACTTTATAAGCTGTGAATAGCAGTTAGGTATCAATCATCCTTTCACTCACCAAATTCAGCAGCCCTCATCAATTCTTCAAACAACTAAACAATTATCCCAGCAACTCCTATTTGCTAAAAGGGAAAATACACATACCATACATTGAAATACATATATATGTAGAGTGTGTACGTGTGTATGTGGGTGTGTGTATCCTCAAGGTAGAGTGGAGGGAAATCAGGGATACATGAGTAGATATGGCACATTCATTTAATACCCAAATGTGCCAATCTGTGACTCAGAGCCATCACAGCCAACATTTGCTCAGATGGGCACAAAGCCAATTACAACTATCCTTTGTCCAAAATCTACATTCTGCAGAGCCATTATAGTTGAACTAGCAGATGATTGCAGCAATTGGCAATACCAGTCTTGCATGTTTCCAAGCAGAAACCTGGAAATCATTCTTGACACCTTCTTCTTTTAGCCTCTATGGTTGATTCATCAATAAGTCCTGTCCATCTTTGCTCTGAAATCTCTCTCAAATCTACTTACTTCTCTGCATTGCTACCACCACCCTTAACCAAGTGACCTCCTCTCCAGTTTAGAATACTGCAATAACTTCCTAACCAGTCTCCTCTTATTCACTCTGACCCCTCTTCAATCCATTCTCCACTCTCCAAAGTGATCTCTTTCAAATTTAAATCTGATCCTCCCTCCCCTCTTTAATTCCACTGCTTTTAGGATGACACAAAACCCCCTACAATAGCCTATATGATCCTGCTTGTAACAGAACTCTCTCTACCCATCTCACTTTTGTCTTACTTCTCTACATGCTTCCCACTCCCTCTTGCTATGGAATCTCTTAGAAACTCTTCCCTTTATCTTTGCCTTCATTCCTGTCCCACTCATCCCTCAAACTCAAGCAACACATTCCTCAAGAAGCTTTTTCCAGCCTCTGTATTACAAAAAATCTCTAAGCCAATTTGTGGTATTAGAAGTTGCAATTGAAGTTTATCCTTTGATGTTGGCAGAAACTCAGAGGACATGAGGAGGGGTCTCTGGGTGCTGGTAAAGTTCTGTTTCTTGATGTGAGTGCAAGCTACTCAGGAGTGTTGAGTTTATGCAAATTCATTGAACTATACTCCTATAATATGCACACTCATTTTTATATGTATATTTCACATTAATAAAAAGCTTCTTAAAATAACCAGGGTATCCTGATCACAGCGCATTTCTCCTTTTATACACTACAGAGCTTCACAGCTGCAATTTTACATCATTTGATTCATGTCTGACACTTCCCCATTAGACTTTAAGCGCCACAGAAGCAGGATGTTTACTCACCTGGATCCCACAATACCTGGTCTAGGTAAGTACTTAAAATTATTTGATGATTGAGTCAGAGAAACTATGATGGGATGAACCCCAAAGAGCAATAAAAGACTAGATCAAACTAAGTAACAGAATATCTGACAGAAGAAACAATGGCTACCTTCTCTCCTGCTATGGGGATGTTCTACTTGTTCAGGGTCTCTTCCACTTCCAGTGTTCATCCTGGGGTAATGCAGTAGAAGCTCCTTATCCCAGAAAGACTAGGTCCCATGTTGCTCAAGAAGGCAGAAGAAAATAATCAATAAAAGGACCAAAGATGGGAGGGAAGGCAAGGAGTTCCAATAATAACAGAAACAGCAAGAAGAGGTAGGACAGACTTTAAAAAGAAAGTAGTTGCCTTTGAGACAGAAATGAAGAAAAGAGCAAATGGGCCCTGGTCATCAGCAACGTAAACCAAGGGAGGTTGAGACAAAAAGGAAGGAACAACATGATATAAAAAATATTAATAGAAAAGGAAAAAGAAACAGCAGGACCCACAGAAAATACATAACTATGAAAGAAACAGTGACAAGGCTAAACAGCAATCCAAATGGCAAAGCCACCATTCCCAGAGACAAATCCAAATGAAACCCATCAAATATTTTCCCAAAGAGAAACCCTTATTTTATACTCATACAGGCCTAATATTTTTAGAGAATACAGCTATATATTCAACAAGTATTCACTAAGCACCTAATATAAGCCAGGCGTTAAGAAAACTTGGGCTCACAAAGCATCTGCTGCCTACCAGGAAGAAGCAGAGCCCTTAAGACAGAGATACCTCAAGGGAGGTCTAAAGCAACCCATGCCCTTCATTTCCCCAAAGCTTACCAGTACACGGCAGCAATACTTACAGGTTCCATGGAATACCTTTAAGTGAGGAAAAAAACTGGTGAGACACATGGCACAGATAATACCAGATGATAAAGAGTGTCAGACCAAAAACATTTTAAAAGAACAGAACACACACACACACACACACACACACACACACACACACGTACATGTGTGTGAGAATTAAGCTAAAATGGAAAGAAAGAGAGCAAATAAAGAGATCAGAGCAAAAAACACAAAAGCAGAGAAGAGAGGTTGGGAATCAGACAAGAAAGAAAGAAAAAAAAAGATGACATTTATAGTAAGATATCTCTGCAATCTAAAATCTTTCAAATGTATGTCTCATATTCCTTTATTTTCCCTAGTTTAACAAATCATCTCTGGCAACAACAAATGGTAACTCAGTGAACAGAGATTTGATTTTTTATTAACCAAATGCCTCAATTTTGAGGGGTGTTTTGATTTTTTTCAAAAGTACACATTAACAACTTGAATTACATTATAATCCTTCCTCTAACATATCTACTGCTTGAAACCCAGAAAAGAAATTGTCACCCACTGCTCCTCAGGAGACCTGGAATGTCTTCTACTTTCCCAATTCTCCCTTCCACCCAATTTCTTTCCTAGGTCAGCCAGCTACCATGCAGCCTTTCCTTACTTCTTTTCCCTGGCCTGGTCTGTATCATCTTATCCTTAATACAGCAGTACAGTATCTTTCTCAACAACGTTAAGCAGTTTATTTGTTTTCTAACTTCAAACTAAGAATAAGTTGCAAAGGTTGCACAGGCTTAGGTGCATAGAAATAGTTGTAAAAATCCACTGAAGTCTGTGTGCCAATTATAGAATAGGGCCCCAGGGTACATTTCTATTGTTCATGTTTAGAAAAACATTCTACCTTAAATTCTGACTATATTTTGAGTGGGTTTTCCAAAAATCAAACAAGTGTCACACTCTTAAATGAATTAACATTTGCTTCCAGATGTTTCCTACTGTCCCACAAGGCCCTTTCCATCCCGCTCACTCTCAGAATAACTCCACAGTCCTTGCCTCAATGTTTTAAAAAAGCAAAACCTATGAACACACAAACCTCATCTACAAAGCCCCACCTGGCCTTCATTGCTGCTAGCACAACTGAAGGCATTTGTTCTTTCCAAACCTTTAAATGCAAAGGCAAAGCAAAGAATGAGGCAACGAAGCTATTTAAATACAGCAATGGTAAGGCCTGGCAATGTTACAGCAAATTAAATTTTAATAAGACACAGAAAATGCTGAACCTTCAGAAAGTTTATCAGAGAAAGGGGCATCCAAAGGACAAAATACCCCAGGGACCAGGTGTAGACACAGCAGAATAACTACATACTAGGACCACTCAAGGTCAAGAATTTGCAAAGTACACAGACATCCAAATATGGGGAGACCAGCCCTCTGCAAATATGCTGGCTTTAACTTAGAAGGCAAAGCAAATCGATGCAAGCTTCTTCTTAAAGGCTCAGAGAAAACTGATGTGTAACAAGGTCAAGTTTCTGTGTCAATGAAAGATGCTGTATACACAAAGGCAACCTATCTAAATATAGCTGCTGACCAATGATCCAGTGACCTCCAAGCTGCCACAATGTGTCTCATAAGGTTGTTTTTCAGGGACAGATTCACAAATGGGTCCTGTATGAGATTTTTTTCATGAGCCTCTCCAGATTCACTCTACCCTCCTGCTCTGTGCCCCAGAAGGCTGCATCAGCCCAGCTTCTTTGTCTTCTAGCTTTTCACTGGGCATGGCAAATAAGTGGCCTCAGCGAGAAACGGGAATAAAGAAAGAAGCAAACAGGGATTAACTCCACCAGGATAATACAAAGCTCATAACTGGTATCCCTGCTCCTATGGCAACAACTACTTCCTTCCTGCAGCTCTGATCTATATGAATTACAGCAATGGGTTCTCTTGGCCTTTGACTTCCCACTAGGCTCAGGCACTGGGGAGCATGTACAGGACAGATAGAAGGAAGTGAATAAGGTTCTGGCACTTACTCCCCTGACTTCCTCCCTCCAGTGTCATCTTGGGCTGGCTCTGTTCAACCCTTGACTGAAAGTCACAGGCTCTGCCGTAACCTTTGCCAAGAATCCCGTATGTTTTTGCCAATACAGTCATCCCCCCATTACAATCTTTAGGACAACAATAACAGCTAGACCTGATATGAATTCGAGGTTTTTTTTCTTTTTTTCTTTTTTTTTTTTTTTGAGTTGGAGTCTCACTCTCGCCCAGACTGGAGTGCAGTGGCCGCTCCCGGCCACCGCAGCCTCAACCTGCTGGGCTTCAGCAATCCTTCTGCCTCAGCCTTCCAAGTAGCCGGAACTACAGGCGCGCGCTACCATGCCCGGCTAATTTTTGATTTATTGTGGAGATGAGGTCTCGCTAAGTTGCCCAGGCGGATCTTGAACCCGCGGGCTCAAGCAATCCACTCACCTCAGCCTCCCAAAGGCGCAGGATTACAGGCTGAGCCACCGAGCCCGGCTTGTTTTTTTTCTTCTAAGCACTACCCATGTGATCCTGGACCAGTGACCTGACCTCTTTAAGCTTCTTCATCATAAAAATCCTAATGGAACCCATTTCAGAATATTATATCATATATGTGGTACTTAGCTCAGCCCCTGCCATGTAAAATTGCTTGATAAAAGTTAACTATTATACTCATTCCTGTTACTTACAATTACCAGGCCCTAGCTCCTCACTAACTTCCAATAATGCCTAAAATTCCACATTTGTGTTGAGACTCTGCCTTGCTAGAAGAAGTCACTTGTTAAACCAGAAACACCTCAGGCAGGATTGAATCGACTGCCACAGTGGTAGCCCTAGGATGTCAGGGACTTTGAGTGGAAACTGAGTCCCAGGGAGACAGGCCAACCACAAAGTAGAGAAGCTGGCACAGAAGGGGAGGCGGACAGACACTAAGAGCCTGGGTAATCTGCTTCCCTGTTTTCCCAAGGACAAGCCATAGTGGGCCAAGGAACATGTGAGTCCCCCTCTAAGTGCACTGCTGCATCACAGCACCTGACCAGGGCTGTCCCCAAAACAGAAGTCAGCAGAGTTGGAGACACAAGCAAGGAAACATCTCCCAAGTCCAGCCAACCCCAAAATATACCTTTCAATTCTAATCTATCATCCTTCCCGCTGACTGGCAGAACATTCTTCCTCCAGGGTCAATGTTTCTGTGGAATATTCAGAGACCAGAAGTATTTATCACAATGACATATCCTAACGTCCATAAACAAAGACATCTAGACACAGCCATTTGAGTAATATCACTTATATCCCTATCACTTTCTGAATGATTCAGGGAGAGAGAATGATAAAGTCGCGGTGACTCCATGTGGAGCAGGCAAAGCATGGGTACACCTGACAAGTCCCCCTGTTCCCCAGCGCATGACTGGAGTGTTTCTGAGCATTCCTTCTTTCCCCTAAATAGCTTGGGTCTCTCTCAGTACCTTCTAGTACCAGCAAAAGATTGGTCCCAATTCTAGTATCCCCAGATTTTCCACTTGTTTATTTGAATCACTACATTTCTTTCTTTGTCCTGTGATCTAAAAGAGAGAATTAAACAAGACTGCCTTTTTAAAAATTGTATTAGAAGGAAAAAATATATCATCTATGTTCTGTGTCCCTCATATCCCCTATGATATCTTTATTTACAGGTATATGCTTTTTAATGGTCTAGTCTTTTCCATTTTACATTTTTATCAAAGCACAAAGAAGCCACTTTTATCAGTTGCCATCAAAACTAGACACAGTTTGGAAACACTCAAACAAAACACTTCAACTTTAAACAAGGTGGCTTCAAGGACTTTCTATGGGCTCCTATTTCATTTAAAGCCTAAATGATCTCAACAAGCAAAAGGAGGACAATACTCCAACTACTTTAAGACTGTAGTGGAACATCCTTTTGATAGTACCTGTTGCATGATTTGTACAGGGCAAAATTGCAGAAGGAAAATATGTCTTTCAAGTTTGTTTCCTCTTTCTCTCTGGAACAACAACAACAAAAAAAACTGAACAAGTCATATTCCATGTCTGCAATCCCCAGATAAGTATTAAGGTAAATTTTAGATCTCTCATCACTCACCATCACTTTACGTGAATGAGTTACTGTTATTCCACTCAAGCAACATATTTTTATCACAACTCAAGGTCAGAGAGTCCCAGTGCAATCCCAAATAAGAGTCCCAGTACAATCCCAAATAAGATACCATGACTGACAGGAAAAAATCTGGAAGCCCACTGTGTTCTGATCATCTTCAAATTATTCCACTAAGGTGGGCAGTTATCCTCTTCACACATACCCAGGCCAGCTGTGGTTGCTGAGCAGAACCTGGACCAGGGCATAACCACATTTTGAGAGGACATGATTTAGTGTGTAGTATAACTGAATCTTCATAATAAAAACGTCATTGAGTGAAACTAATTGTCACAGGAAAATATTGTGGAAATTACAATAATCATAACTTCTTCAAGTTCTTTACACATACTTGGATAGCTAGGGTGATTAAAATGAATTGTCCTGTCTCAAAACAAATACATTTCCAAACCATGAAGTCAGAAGTGAAAGATCTTAAAACCTTCAACCTTCAAAAACAAAACAGGGTAGAAACATATCATATCCAACAAGTAAATTTTTAGCTTCTTTCAATTTTTTTAGAAGAGCTCAGTGAAAGAAATCTGTGCATTGAGAACTAACATGTTCAAACCTAAGCTAATTATCCTGCTATGTTCTGAGTAACCCTTCCTTCCTGTGTTCTCCTTCCTTCATTACTGACACTAACTCAACTGTCTTGTAATTTTACTGAGCTGTGTTTTTTAAAAAGTTTGCAGGATACAACATCAATATATAAAAAGTAACTGTACTTCTCTATACTGGTAATGACAAACCAAAAATGAAATTAAGAAAACAATTTCATTTTCAAAGGCATCAAAAAGAATAAAACATTTAGTAATAAATTTAACAGAAGTGCAAAGTTTATACACTGACAACTAAAAAACATTGTTGAAAGAAATTAAAGAAGACCTAAATAAAGGGGAAGACATTGCATGTTCATAGATTGGAAGATTTAATATTGTTAGTATGACAATATTCTCCCCAAATGTCCTACAGATCCAATATAAACTCTATCAAAATACCAGCTATGTTCTTTGCAGAAATTGACAAACTAATGCCAAAGTTTATATGAAAATTCAAGGTACCCAGAATAACCAAAATAATTGTCAAA